>JABUQX010131053.1:10000-13047 GCA_015478945.1 Trachelipus rathkii | reverse complement strand
CATTAATCAGATGCTTCCATCCTTTATAAAATTTATCTGCAGTCAAGCCTTCTGACAGAATTTTCATTGCTATATGGCAAGGATATTGGATTGACAGAGCCGGAGGCGACCCTCTTTTTGTCTGCTCCGGACTGCGACTGCGACTCCACCCCCAAATCCACCCCGCCCAATAAAATTTGGGTTCTGTCTCCGAGGTTCCAGCCCAGCAGCCCTGGTTTGTTTTCGAAGATTGTATCGAATATATATATATATATATATATATATATATATATATATATATATATATATATATATATATATATATATATATATATATATATATATATATATATATATATATATATTATATAAGACAATCTCCATAGGCATTTTCTATGTGTCGTAGGAGGCGACTGAAAGTGGACGGTGGTATTTGTGTCTGTGTTCCACTACCACTTATTTATACCCTAAGAATGCTCATGCATGCCTCGGGTTTCTACTGTATGTTTGCGCACCCCCCCACCCCTAGTTCTGGGGAACAAAGGACATATGATGATGATATTAATATATATATATATATATATATATATATATATATATATATATATATATATATATATATATATATATATATATATATATATAAATATATATATATATATATATATATATATATATATATATATATATATATATATATATTCGCCACTCCACGATTGATTGATTTGATTGATCGAATCCCAGCGAATAAACTTTCTCTTTTATTTTTCCTTAATAAAGTAAATGTGTTTATTTGTTTTGTAAAATTAACTTTAGTTACTGTAGTATATTTATATAAACTCCAAGGCGAAAGAAAGACACGATGAAAACGTGGGATAGTCTTCAATGGGGACCCATGCGACTTAAGTTGGGTTTAAAGCAAAGAAAATTTGGCTGTGTGCTGGCTGAATGATTTGACTATGGGTAATTTGTCTCGTTGGCAACATGTATCGGTTCGAATTTCAGCAGAAACACATTTCTTTACTTTTGCTTTGTACATGTTTCTGATTTGCTTACATATATATACATGGATATATATATATATATATATATATATTATATATATTATATATATATATATATACATATATATATATATATATATATATAATATATATTATACATATATATATATATTATTATTATATATATATATTATTATTATATATATATATATATATAGGTTATTAGATGTAGATTGTGGCCTGTACTTAACTGGCGTTTTCGTGCTTGTGGTTTGACTGGCTTACGCGCCACTCATTGCGACGACTGGCTGCAAACGCATGGCTCGTGGTTGTATATATATATATATATATATATATATATATATATATATATATATATATATATATATATATATATATATATATATATATATATATATATATATATATATTATATATATAGATAATATATATATATATATATATATATATATATATATATATATAGATATAGATAGATAGATAGATAGATAGATAGATAGATAGATAGATAGATAGATAGATAGAAGGAACATGGTTTCAGGTAAATTTTGAAAAATTTATGTACATACGAATACGATAGAAGGAACATGGTTTCAGGTAAATTTTGAATTATTTGTTACTTTAGGTAAGGTTAGGTTAGTTTTTAGGTTAGGTTAGGTTTTTAGGTTAGGTTAGGTTAGGTTATTAGTTAGGTTAAGTTAAGTTAAATTAACTTAGGTTAACCAACCTAACCTAACCTAACTTAACTTAACCTAACCTAACCTAACCTAACCTTACCTAAAGTAACAAATAATTCAAAATTTACCTGAAACCATGTTCCTTCTATCGTATTCGTATGTACATAAATTTTTCAAAATTTACCTGAAACCATGTTCCTTCTATATATATATATATATATATATATATATATATATATATATATATATATATATATATATATATATATATATATATATATATATATATATATATATATATATATATATATATATATATATATATATATATACAAACCACGAGCCATGCGTTGCAGCCAGTCGTTGCAGCCATGAGTGGCGTGTAAGCCAGTCAAGCCACACGCACGAAAACGCCAGTTGAGTATAGGCCACAATCTACATCTATGCCATATATATATATATATATATATATATATATATATATATATATATATATATATATATATATATATATATATATATATATAGGTCCTATTCTGTTTTACGACCGTCAGTTTTGATATTTTTTTTTTTTTAATATTTTTTTGTTTTAATATAAATGTGATTTTTGTAATTATTTGTGTTGCTTCGATTTTTTAATATGTTCAGTTAAACATAGAAATTCATTGTTGAGTATTATAGATACTAACAATGAATTTCTGTGGTAACGGACATGATTCAAAAGGTAGAAATATTTTTTAAATAATTTTTTAAAATCACATTTATGTTAAATATTGTTTTAAAATGAAATATCTCGAAAAGTACGACACTTACAGAAAACCAATTACATATTTGAATCAGCGTATAAAGCCTATTACAAAATTGTAAAGAATAATATATATATATATAAATATATATATATATATATATATATATATATATATATATATATATATATATATATATATATATATATATATATTAATATATATATATTAGGGGCGTCGAGCTGACGGGGGACAGAGGGGGACGTTTTCCATACCCGTAGAGGGGCGGAGGAACCCCGCGACACCCAAATACCAAAGAGCGGTTCCGGACCCCCCCGGAGGGGGGAAATAGTCCTACCCCACGTTCCCAGGAAGGCCGAGAGACCCCGAACTCCTGCCATCTTTGTGGTTTACCCTATTCCTTTAGTTTGAAAAACACCCAAAAAATAAAAACAAAATATTACTAAAAATTATTTAAAATATTTCGAACTTTACATGTCTGTTACCACTTAAATTCATTGTTAGTAATTCATATACTATCAATATATTAAAAAAAAAAAAAAAAAAAAAAATAAAACTGACTTAGTCGAAAAAGGAAAAGGTCAGAGATAGGGTGGGAT
>JABUQX010131052.1:0-25000 GCA_015478945.1 Trachelipus rathkii | reverse complement strand
TGACAATATAAACATCCTTGGCTTTAACATGATCCAAATGTTTTGGAACCCTCACATCAACGGTTGTTAGGGCGGCCTCAAAGAAACTGGGAGTTCTGTTTGGACTGGACTTCTTTTCCTCTTCTCAGTTGCTCCAGCTATGCAAGGGCCTCATCCGCCCTTCTAGAGTACTGCTCTCATATCTAGGGGGCTCTGGTTTCACCCGACTTTTTAGATAGGGTCGAGTAAGTCCAAAAAGCTTATAAACTGTTCTGCACTTTCCAGTTCACCTGACCCTCTATCTTTGCGGCGCGTTGTTGGTGCTTTATCTCTTTTCTATAGGTACCGCAGCGGTAGGTGCTCGAGGGAACTTATCACTCGCGTACCACCACCTTTACGACGCCCTAGCACAAGGGGTGCTGTGTCAGCGCATGAGTTTTGTGTTGATATTAGTAACTCCAGACTTGTTCGCTGCGGTGCTTCCTTCTTTCCTGCCACCTCTGTTCTGTGGAATTCTCTTCCATCTTCTGTGTTTTCTGCTGAATTTAATCTCTCTCACTTTAAAGCCTGCGTCTGTGCTCATCTGCGTAGTTTGCGTTAGTTGATGAATATCTGAGGTGTGCAACACCCCCTCCTTGAATAGGGCTCTGCCCGTGAGTGGTGGTGACAACTGTAAATATATATATATATATATATATATATATATATATATATATATAAAATTTAAAGAGTAACCATAGTGAGAAGGGACTGGAAATCTGGAAATCCTGGAATCCTGGAAGGATTCCAGGATTCTGGAAAGTGGTTTCCAGTTTCCAGGACCTGGAAACTGGAAAGTACTGATTGAAATTTAGTAATTCCAGTATTTTCTGGAATGGTATGTTGTTCCAGGATCGAGGAACAGCATCAAGAAACTAAAAGTTTATATATATATATATATATATATATATATATATATATATATATATATATATATACATGTATACTTTCTCTTATATATATATATATATAATACTTTATACACCTGCTATAGAGCTCTCAACATATTAGAGAATACATACATGCTTGATACGTACGTAACGAGAATATGTACATGCAAGAATACACGCATACACACACACCCCACACCTCCCTACACCCCCTCGTATATATATATATATATATATATATATATATATATATATATATATATATATATATATATGTATATATATATATATATATATATATACGCGTATACGTATGTACAAGTAAGGAAAGATACACGCGTGCGCGCGCATACATGCAAATTAATTTTTTTCGCGCCGACGCCGGCTCCGTCAGAGCAGCAGCAGCAGCATCCTCGCTGTTCAATCGCTGGCATTCGACTAAATAAAATGAGGGGAAAATAGAGGGGAGAGAAGGAGAGAGGGGAAGAGAAGGAGGGTGGGAGAGAGAGGGGATTGAGGTATTGAAAGAGAAAGAAGATGGAGCGAGTTAAGACTGAAACAATTCAGGATTTTTTGTACAGAGGGGAGAGAAACGAATACATTTTGTTTAAAATAATTACTTTTAGGTGTCAAGTGTAAATTTATGACGCACAGAGCAAATCTTTTTCAGTTAGTAACTAATACAACCTGTGAACTAAGCTATTCACAAAGAAGAAGAAAGGATTTTATTTCAACTTTTTGTTTAACTAATTACTTTTAGGTGTCAAATGGAAATTTATGACATAAAATAACAAAGCTTTTTGCTATCCTGCACCTGTTTCTGGGAAGATTTCCCGACGTTTAGTGAACACAAAGGATTTTATTTCAACTCTTTGTTTAAAAATAATTACTTTTAGGTGTCAAGTGTAAATTTATGACGCACAGAGCAAATCTTTTTCAGTTAGTAACTAATACATTTTGTTTTCAAACCAATTACTTTTAATTGGCAGGTTTTAAAAATTTATTACCTTTTAAAGTCTAAAAAATAATTAACGTTTTAGGGAGAAGACTTTCTCAATACAAATAATAATAATAATATTATTATTATTATTATTATTATTATTATTATTATTATTATTATTATTATTATTATTATTATTATTATTATTATTATTATTATTATTATTTATTTTCTTTCTATTATATATATATATATATATATATATATATATATATATATATATATATATATATATATATATATATATATATATATATATATATATATATATATATATATCAGTGGCCTACTTTGAAGGTTATAATTGGGTATATATATATATATATATATATATATATATATATATATATATATATATATATATATATATATATATATCCACATATATATATATATAAACTTCTTCTTAATAATAATAATATATATATATATATATATATATCAAACCACCGCCCCTTCACTTATCACTCCCTGATCTATGGCTTCGGCGATCGATTTTGGTGAAACCAGTGTTAAAATTGCAGTGAGCACCCCATGGGGGGATGCTGGCCCCGTCAAACATTGAATATTGACGTAGAAGGCTGAAACTTGGCATACACCTATCATATAATGTATTATTGCTGAAACCAGAGTTAAATTATGTTGAGCACCCCAGGGGGGATGCTAGCCCCTTAAAAACTTGAATATTGACGTAGAAGGCTGAAACTCGGTATACACCTATCATATAAGGTATCATTGCTGAAACCTGTGTTAAATTGTAGTGAGCACCCCAGGGGGGATGCTAGCCCCTTAAAAATTTTAATATTGACATAGAACGATGAAACTCGGTATACACCTATCATATAAGGTATCATTGCTGAAACCAGTGTTAAATTGTAGTGAGCACCCCATGGGGGGATGCTGTCCCCACAAACCTAAATACTGGCGTAACTGTTACCAGTATTGGTATATATCTTTATTATGATGTATCAAAAAAAAAAAAAAAAAAAAAAAAAAAAAAAAAAATTTAAAAATTTAAAAAATTTTAAAAAATTTAAAAATTTAAAAAAAAAAAAAAAATTAAACATTTTTTAATTCTTTTTAAGTTTATAACTTAAAAAATTTACGTTTTTTATATAAATCAAATACCCTCCAGAGCCTCTGGAGCCTCTGGAGCCTCTTGAGCCTCTTTAGCCTCCCCAGCATCCTCAGCCTCCCCTCCCTCTCGCCCCTCCCCATCTACGATCTGTTGATTCATGTCATATTTTGTATAACATAACACAAAACTTTTAAACTTATTTATTTTTGTTTTGTTTTCTTTAAACAATTTGTTTTTACTAAATTTTACGCTTTTCATATTTATAACTTAAGAAATTTGGGTTTTTACATACCCTAAACCTGTAAATCAGTAAATCAAACCACCCACCCAAATCCTGGATATTTATACATTAACATAGTAATATTTAACAAAATTTTATCATAACCTTGTCTAATTATCATACTGATCAATGAATAAATGCTAACATTAACAAAGATCCATACTTAACAACAATAAAGTAACTAACATTGAGTGCAGAACGGAACCTACTTACACTTTTTCTAACATGTCACTGATATTTTTACACTAACATAGTAATATTTAACAAAATTTTATCATAACCTTGTCTAAATATCATACTGATCAATGAATATATGCTAACGTAAAGTTTTCACATCAATAAAGCAAACATAGCATCACCTGAACTACTGTGATATAACATGACTCATAAACCTAGCACATGCTTAAACGGAATAGGCAGTTAACACTAAACTTCCATACTTAACTTAACAATTAAAGTAACTAACATTGGGCGCAGAACGTAACCTACTTACACTTTTCTAACATATCGCTGTTTGTCCAAGCATAGTAACATTTAACAAAAATTTATCACAACCTTGTGTAAATTATCACACTGATCAATGAATATATGCTAACAGTATTAAAGTTTTCCTTATTAATAAAGCAAACATAGGATCATATGAACTACGAATATAATGTATAAATCCATAACACATCTTATGCAGTAAGCAGTCAACATTAACAAAGGTTCAATACTTAACAACTGTAATAACTAACCTTATGCGCCACAATACGCTAACATTCACACTTTTCCAACATATCCTAACATATCATTATTTGTCTTCCATAGTCTATTGATCCTGGCCTCCAGATCTATCGATCTATTGATCTATTGATCTGTGATCTATTGATCTACTGATCTATTGATCTAATGATTTCAAGTCATATTTTTCATTAAATTATGTTTTACATACCCTAAAACGTTGTTGTAGTTGATAAATATATCAAACGTTCAAGTTAAATGAAAATATACAACACTTTTTCAAACATATCTCTAAAATATTAATGTTAATTTTACATTAACATTGTAATATTGAAAACTAAACAAAAATATATATCATCCTACCCTAACTGACATACAGCATTCATTAACAAAGGTAACTAAAATTAGAAGTTTCAACCTACCAGCAGAAGTCGCCATAGCAAGCTCATTCTTTACTATACACACACATACACACACACACACACACACACACACACACACACACACACACACTCACAATAATTATAGACACTTTACTTAATACATTAGCCTGGCAATCATCGTACTAACTTACTGATCACATGACTGCTATTTCTTTGATGTCAAGCAAATGTGTAACATTTTCTAAACCTTGTTGGAAGACATTTACATTTTCACATGTTTAATGTAAACATTTCGTTTTGTTATATATTTTCTTTTACGCTTCTATTATTCCTTATATTTATATTTTTGTTAAAAGTTAGTTATTTATTTATTTATTATAGTTTTATTTATTTTTATTTTTATTTATTTAAAATAATCTATATATTTTAAAACTTATTTATTTGCTTATTCTATTTAAAACATTTTGTTTAACTAAAGATTTATTTCATTTTATCATTATAACTTAAAAAAAATTGCGTTTTACATACCCTAAAGCTGTAGTAAAACAGTAAATCAGTAGATCAAACCACCACCCCACCCTCCTGCCCTTCCATGATATATTGAGTTATTGATCTGACAGTTCAGTCATTTTCAAGTATCCATTTGAGAAGAAACATATCATAAAAAATAAAGTTCTTTATACACTGATCAACGAATATATGTGCTAACGTGGCAAAGTTTTCCCATTAATAAAGCTAACATAACATCACATGACTACACTAAGAATATAATGTACAACAAACCTAGCATACCTAAGACGAATAAACAGATATCATCAACAAAGTTCCACACTTAACAAGTAAAGTAACTAACATAGCATAACAAAAACGTAACTATTCACACTTCAATGGCTTAATCATATATCAATGTTAATTTACATTAATCATTGTAATATTTAACAAAAATTTATCTGTACTTAATAATTATCATACAGACCTACGAATATATGCTAACGTAACAAATTTTTACATTAATAAAGCTAACATAACATAACCTGAACTTAGAATATAATGTACAACGACAAACCTAACATACCTCACGTATGAATAATCGGCTAACATTCACAAAGTTCGATACTTATCAAAGGTGAAGTAACTAACAACACATACAAAACTCAATGTATCACAACTTTTCCAACATACCAGCAACAGCTAAAGCAGTATTATCTAACAAAATCCCTTAACAAAATGACCAATCTGTCAAAGATACCTACATCTTGAACTAAGAATTGACACTACCTTCATCAAAGTGTCTTGCATATCAAATATAACATCAATTTGAACTATGAATAAACGTGGACATTAGCAAAATTCTCAGTCAAACATTATAAAATAACCTATCGATCATACAGATCAACGAATAAACGCTAACATAGAAACTTTTTTTTTTTTTTTTATTTTACTTATTTAAATTTATTTTATAAGTTTCATTTTACATTTATACTTTGTACTTAATTTATTTTAGTTTTATTTATTTTTATTTATGTAAAATAATCTATATATTTGTTTAAAAACTTTTATTTATTTTTCTTATTCTGTTTAAAACATTTTGTTTTAACTAAAATTTATTTCATTTTATGTCTATAACTTAAATTTTTTTTTTGCATTTTTACATACCCTAAAGCAGTAAATCAGTAAATCAGTTAATCAAACCACCCACCCACCCTCCTACCATTCCATGATCTATTGATCTATTGATTCAAGTCATATTTTTATTAATTTACTATGTTTTACATACCCTAAAACAGTAAATCTGCTAATCAAACCACCCGCCCCACCCTCCTAACCATCAGTATATATATATATATATATATATATATATATATATATATATATATATATATATATATATATATATATATATATATATATATATATATATATATATATATATATATATATATATATATATATATATAAGAACATAACAAACTTAACATATCTTACACACGAATAAACGGTTAATATTAATAAAGTTCCTTACTTAAATACAGTAAGTAGCTAACATTGGAGCAAAACTTATACTATTCACACTTTTTCAAACATATCTCTAAAATATTAATGTCAATTTTACATTATCGTTGTAATATTTATGAGAACTAAACAAAAAATTTAACTCGACCTAACCTAACAGCCATATAGCATTCATTAACAATGTAACTAAAATTAGAAGTTTCAACATACCAGCTGAAGTCAAAGTAGCAAACTCAATCTTTACTATACATAAACGATCAAAATATTATTATTATTATTATTATTATTATTATTATTATTATTATTATTATTATTATTATTATTATTATTATTATTATTATTATTATTATTAATAACACCAATAACGTATGCGACCATATCGCTTGCATGTTCACAACTAGAACATAGGTTGGTAAAATGCTCTCTACCTGACACCTAAACATTACTCAATCTTTAACAAAGAACAAAGGGTTTGGTTACAACATCTGTTATCCTCTTGAGAGATAGGATACAAAGAACGTGAGAAACAAGCCATTCAAAAGCGTGTGAAAAAGATAATTAGTTTTGAAGGGGAATAAACAAAGAACGGGTATCAATTACATGAACATCTGTTGCTTTGTTCTAACAAACGTATGAAAGCGATTCAACATCTGTTATCCTCTTGAGAGGGTGGATACAAAGAACGTGAGAAACAAGTCATTCAAAAGCGCGAAAGATAATTAGTTTTGAAGGGGAATAAACAAAGAACGGGTATCAATTACATGAACATCTGGTGCTTTGTTCTAACAATGGTATGAATGTGGTTCAACAACTTACATGAAGGGTAAATTGCTATGCGTATAAACAAACACACATACAATACACACACACACACACACACAAATATATATATATATATATATATATATATATATATATATATTGTAGAGTTAGTATATATATATATATATATATATATATATATATATATATATATATATATATATATATATATATATATATATATATATATATATATATATATATATATATTGTAGAAAGTTAGTTAAATATTGGTTTAATAATAAGATATATTTCATCAATTTGTAAGATATTAATATAAAGATCTTCACATTGCTGCTTTAATATTATTTTGTTTTTCCGATTATTTTTGTTTTTCACATTTTTAATATAAACATTTCGTTTTCTTATTATTTTCTTTTAAGTTTTTATTATTCTTCTTTATATTTATATTTTGTTAAAAGTTATTTATTTATTTTAATTTTATTTATTTTTATTTTATGTTCCCTAAAACAGCAAGACACCTCGGCCGCTAACCCCGAGAGACTACGCCGAGCGTTAGAAACCTTTAGCGCTTCACGTTTCCATGTCTTCATGCCTTTGCCGTCTCCACAGCTTTCTGGTGTATAACAATTAGTCCATGAGTGACCCTCCGCACCCTTCTCTTAGGAGCATATATATGAGCATAGGAGTATATATATATATATATATATATATATATATATATATATATATATATATATATATATATATATATATATATATATATTTTAATAATCTAAATATATTACTTAAATATCTACAAACACATGTTGTTAAGACTGAAAAAACGAATCTTAACAAAACAAAACATGATAACAGGTAAGAACAAAAACCTAAAGAAATATATTTTAATCTGAAACATATTGTTTCAGGGAGACTTTTTGAGTTGGTAAGGAGGGAAATGCTTGCCTTGATTGGACGAAATATATCTTTTCTCCTTTTAACCTATCCTGTGATTGGTTGAATATCCCTTATCTCATATGCTTGTGTTTATGTGATTGGTTGAAAATTATCATACCTCTTTAAAGCTGTATTTGAACAGGGATTTTATTTTACTTATAGGTCTAAACTCATTTTAATACCATAGTTGCTTTAACAGCTAAACGTTGAACAAGTTCTGTGCTCAGTCTTGAAAGTGTTTTATTTTCATCAAGTGTATTACAGTGTGTATATCATGACCCATCTTAACAGATATACCTCTATAGAAGATATTGTACAATGGACAGTCAAGATCCCTGACTACGGTGTTTCATTCTTATATAAAAGAAAACCTAATGGGTTTGAATTTTTTACGTGTATTAATCAACCTATATGCTCTAGTAACAAACGTATTTTTATGAGCGCGGATGAACTACTCTCTATATGTCACCACGTTGAAGAATGGATCAAGAAGTACTCTAAGTCTACCGACTTTTTAGACTCACCGAAGATTGTTATTAGCCTAAGAGAGGGTCACGATGGTAGACAACTTACTCTCGCCTTTTCTAAGTATGTAATTACACACAGTATGGAACTTCGAGTATGGAAGACGTGTAATGAATCATGTACATTTGATCCCACTACTCATAGAATCAGTATTAAAGGTATACAACGGTTGAAATATATGTCTGAAGTTCGCAGGAGGGTATTAATGCAGATGAAGAAGACTGAAATACTGGGTAATTACGTAGCTGTAGCTCATTCTATGTTATACCACGAATATTGTGCATTTAAGAAAAATCTAACTGATGATACTGAAACTATCATTGAAAACTTCTTAAAATCTATGAACGTGCAGAAATTCATCTATCTATTTAGAAAACAATGGAGCGGAAGTATTTACGCTGCTGATCCTGACAGTAAACATACTATGATATCTGAGAGAGAACTTTTTACATATGTGCTATCGGATGGTATTGAAGAGATAAGAAACTATCTGAGGAACAACAACGCAAATGATAAGCATATTTGTAAAGACTTAGAATGTTTAAATTTGAAATATTCATAAAGCTCCATGATGCTGTTCACAAGAGTTACATATGCATATATATATATATATATATATATATATATATATATATATATATATGTAGAGAAAGAGAGCAAGAGATGAGATAGAGTGAGAGAGAGAGGAATCCTTAGTAGATGGAAGATGGACAGTGAAGGGATGGATGGATAAATGGAATGGAATGGATGGAGAGAGAGAGAGAGAGGGCATGAAGACGCGGAAACGTGAAGCGCTAAGGTTCTAACGCTCGACATGGGCGTTGGATGTAGTCTCTCGGGGTTAGCGGCCGAGGTGTCTTGCTGTTTTAGGGAACATAAAATAAAAATAAATAAAATTAAAATAAATAAATAACTTTTAACAAAATATAAATATAAAGAAGAATAATAAAAACTTAAAAGAAAATAATAACAAAACGAAATGTTTATATTAAAAATGTGAAAGAAAAAATAATCGGAAAAACAAAAATAATATTAAAGCGACCAATGTGAAGATCTTTATATTAATATCTTACAAATTGATGAAATATATCTTATTATTAAACCAATATTTACTAACTCTAAAATATATATATATATATATATATATATATATATATATATATATATATATATATATATATATATATATATATATATATATATATATATATATATATATATAGATATATATATATATATATATATATATATATATGGGGAAGGTATATGTGGTACGTGTGTTTGCTACATGTTTGCGGCCGCATAGCACTTACCCTTCGCGTAAGTTGTTGAAACCACATTCATACCATTGTTAGAACAAAGCACCAGATGTTCATGTAATTGATACCCTTTCTTTGTTTATTCCCCTTCAAAACTAATTATCTTTTTCACGCGCTTTTGAATGGCTTGTTTCTCACGTTCTTTGTATCCACCCTCTCAAGAGGATAACAGATGTTGAATCGCTTTCATACGTTTGTTAGAACAAAGCAACAGATGTTCATGTAATTGATACCCGTTCTTTGTTTATTCCCCTTCAAAACTAATTATCTTTTTCACACGCTTTTGAATGGCTTGTTTCTCACGTTCTTTGTATCCTATCTCTCAAGAGGATAACAGATGTTGTAACCAAACCCTTTGTTCTTTGTTAAAGATTGAGTAATGTTTAGGTGTCAGGTAGAGAGCATTTTACCGACCTATGTTCTAGTAGTGAGCTTGCAAGCGTTGTGGTCGCATACGTTATTGGTGTTGTGAGATCTATGTGGAATAATAATAATAATAATAATAATAATAATAATAATAATAATAATAATAATAATAATAATAATAATAATAATAATAATATTTTGATCGTTTATGTATAGTAAAGATTGAGTTTGCTACTTTGACTTCAGCTGGTATGTTGAAACTTCTAATGTAAGTTACATTGTTAATGAATGCTATATGGCTGTTAGGTTAGGTCGAGTTAAATTTTTTGTTTAGTTCTCATAAATATTACAACGATAATGTAAAATTGACATTAATATTTTAGAGATATGTTTGAAAAAGTGTGAATAGTATAAGTTTTGCTCCAATGTTAGCTACTTACTGTAGTTAAGTAAGGAACTTTATTAATATTAGCCGTTTATTCGTGTATAAGATATGTTAGGTTTGTTATGTGTGTGTGTGTGTGTGTGTGTGTGTGTGTAGGTTTGTTTTGATTAGCAGATTTACTGTTTTAGGGTATGTAAAACATAGTAAATTAATAAAAATATGACTTGAATCAATAGATCAATAGATCATGGAATGGTAGGAAGGTGGGTGGGTGGTTTGATTAACTGATTTACTGATTTACTGCTTTAGGGTATGTAAAAATGCAAAAAATTTAAGTTATAGACATAAAATGAAATAAATTTTAGTTAAAACAAAATGTTTTAAACAGAATAAGAAAAATAAATAAAAGTTTTTAAACAAATATATAGATTATTTTAAATAAATAAAAATAAAAATAAATAAACTAAAATAAATTAAGTACAAAGTATAAATGTAAAATGAAACTTATAAAATAAAGTTTGAAAAATAAATTTAAATATGTTAGCGTTTATTCGTTGATCTGTATGATCGATAGGTTATTTTATAATGTTTGACTGAGAATTTTGCTAATGTCCACGTTTATTCATAGTTCAAATTGATGTTATATTTGATATGCAAGACACTTTGATGAAGGTAGTGTCAATTCTTAGTTCAAGATGTAGGTATCTTTGATAGATTGGTCATTTTGTTAAGGGATTTTGTTAGATAATACTGCTTTAGCTGTTGCTGGTATGTTGGAAAAGTTGGGATACATTGAGTTTTGTATGTGTTGTTAGCTACTTCACCTTTGATAAGTATCGAACTTTGTGAATGTTAGACGATTACTTTATTCATGGTTAAGTTGTGTTAGTTTGTCGTTGTACATTATATTCTAAGTTCAGGTTATGTTATGTTAGCTTTATTAATGTAAAAATTTGTTACGTTAGCATATATTCGTAGGTCTGTATGATAATTAGACAAGGTTATGATAAATTTTTGTTAAATATTACAATGTTAATGTAAAATTAACATTGATATGTTAGAGATGTGCTTGACAAAGTGTGAATAGGTTACGTTTTTGTTATGCTATGTTAGTTACTTTACTGTTGTTAAGTGTGGAACTTTGTTGATGATAGCTGTTTATTCGTGCTTAAGGTATGCTGGGTTTGTTGTTGTACATTATATTCTTAGTTCAGGTGATGTTATGTTAGCTTTATTAATGGGAAAACTTTGCTACGTTAGCATATATTCGTTGATTAGTGTATAAAGAACTTTATTTTTATGATATGTTTTCCTCAAAATGATACTCGAAATGACTTGAATCAATAGATCAATAACTCAATATATCATGGAAGGGTAGGAGGGTGGGATGGGTGGTTTGATCTACTGATTTACTGTTTTACAGCTTTAGGGTATGTAAAAACGCAAAAATTTTTAAGTTATAAACATAAAATGAAATAAATTTTAGTTAAAACAAAATGTTTTAAACAGAATAAGCAAAAATAAATAAAAGTTTTGTAATATATAGATTATTTTAAATAAATAAAAATAAAAATAAATAAAACTATAATAAATAAGTAAATAACTAACTTTTAACAAAATATAAATATAAGGAATAATAGAAACGTAAAAGAAAATACATAACAAAACGAAATGTTTATATTAAACATAGAAAATAAACGTTCAACAAGGTTTAGAAAATAAGCTACACATTTGTTTGATCAAAGAAATAGTGAAATGTGGATCAGGTTAGGCAATGATGATTGGCCATATTAATGCATTAAGAATAAAGTGGCTCCATAATATTAGAGTGTGTGTGGGGTGTGTGGGGCAGGTGGGGTGTGGTGAAGAATGGAAGGAAGGACTTTATGGAAGGGGTGGAAAGGAATGGAAGGAGATATGCCTTTGAAAAAGTGTTGTATATTTTCATTTAATTTGAACGTTTGATATATATTTATCAACTACAACAACGTTTTAGGGTATGTAAAACATAGCAAATTAATAAAAATGAATTGAATCAATAGATCAATAGGTCCAGTAGATCAATAGATCAATGGATCAATAGATCACGAAATGGGTAGGAGGATAGGAGTGCAAGTGGCCTGATTTCAATCATTTAATGATTTACTGCTTTAGGGTATGTAAAATGCAAAAAAAATTTAAGTCATAAACATAAAAGAATAAATTTTTTTAGTAAAAAACAAAATGTTTAAAGAAAATAAAACAAAATAAATAAATTTTATAGTAAAAACAACAAAATGTTAAAAGAAAACAAAACAAAAAATAAATAAAGTTTTTGAGTTATGTTATCCAAAATATGACTTGAATCAATAGACCAATAGATCATGGAAGGGTGTAGGGCAGTTTGATTTTACTTCATTTACTGATTTACTGTTTTACTGGATTTTACCGTGGATTTATCGGATTTACTGTTTTAGGGCGGCGTAAAACGGAATTTTAAAAGTTATAAACACAAAAAACAAAGAAATTGAAGTAAACAAAATGCTTTAAAGAAAATAAACAAACAAATAAATATTTTTATAGTAAAAAACATAATGTTTAAAGAAAAACAAACAAAATAAATAAAGTTTTGTGTTATGTTATACAAAATATGACTTGAATCATAGATCAATAGATCAATAGGATCAATAGATCAATAGATCGATAGATCAAAGATCATGGAAGGATAAATAATGATATGTTAGAGATATGATGAAAAAGTGTGAATAAGTTACGTAATTGTATGCATATGTTAGTTACGTTGTTTGTTAAGTATTGAACCTTGTTAATGTTGACTGCTGGCCCGCATAAGATGTTAGGATTGGTGATACATTATCTGTAGTTCATATGATCCTATGTTTGCTTTATTAATATGAAAACTTTGTTACGTTAGCATATATTCATTGATCAGGTAAGATACTTTGCCACAAGGCGGTGAGCAATTTTGTTGGGAATGTTACCATGGTGCACGTGGAAAACATCAGTGGATAAAGTTAGAAAAAGTGTAAGAAGTTTACGTTCTGCGCTCAATGTTAGTTAATTTACTGTTGTTAAGTATGGAAGTTTGTTAATGTTAACTGTTTATCTGTGGTTTAAGATGTGTTAGGTTTATGAATGTATGTTATATCCAGCAGTCTGCGTGATGCCATGTCATGCTTTCATTGATGTGGAAAACCTCATTACGTTAGGTATTATATTCACAGATCAGGTACGGATATTGGCGTTTCATGATAAAATTTTGTTAAATATTACCATGTTAATGTAAAATATCAGCGACATGTTAGGAAAAGTAAGTATGGTTCCGTTCTCAGCACTCAATGTTAAGCATTTATTGTTGTTAAGTATGGAACTTGTTAATGTTAGCATTTATTCATTGGACTGTAAGAAGGATAATTAGGTAAGGTTATGATAAATTTGTTAAATATTACTATGTTAACGTATAAATATCCAGGATTTGGTAGGGATGGGAGGTGGTGGTTTGATTTGATTTGAATTGTTGTGGTTTAGGATAAGGAAAACCCAAATTCTGGTTATAAATATGAGTGTTGCAAAATTTAGTAAAAAAACAAACAGCCAGTGCTATTATAAAACAAAAAATAAATGTTAAAAGTTTTGTGTTATAAGTTATACAACATGATACAATCAACAGATCGTAGATGGGGAGGGGCGAGAGGGAGGGGAGGCTGAGGAGGCCGGGGAGGTTCCAGAGGCCCCTTGTGAGGCTCTGGAGGGTATTTCTGATTTATATAAATTTGCATAAATTTTTTGCAGTAATAAATATTAAAAAGATTAAAAAAAATCTGTAAAATTATACTTAGTGTTATTTTGACCGAATTTGAATTTTAACTTTGACGCGAACTTTAACTTTAAAATCTTAACGGAATTTTAACTTTATGTTTAGATCAGATGATCATAAAGATGGGAGCACTAAGTTCTTGTCAAAACCGCGCGATCCCCATGGTGTTCACACTGAACACCCGAGCCTCAGCAATGATAATCTTTATATGATAGGTGGGTATACCGAGTTTCATCGAAACTGCATAACATACCCGGATATTAGGTGATCCCCTGGTGTCTAATTATTAATTTAACCTGGTTTCAGCAATAATACATTTATATATATATATATATATATATATAGAGAGAGATATACGAAATGTTTGCAAAGATAGATATATATATATATATATATATATATAAAAATATGTATGTATGTATGTATGTATGTATGTATGTATGTATGTATGTATGTATGTATGTATGTATGTATGTATGTATGTATGTACGAATGTATGTATGTATGCATATACCTATCTACTGCATGTTTGTGTAATTCCCCAATTCGATTATTAATTATATATATATATATATAAATATTTTTTATATCTAGTATATATATATATATATATATATATATATATATATATATATATATATATATATATATATATATATATATATATATATATAATAGAAAGAAAATAAATAATAATAATAATAATAATAATAATAATAATAATAATAATAATAATAATAATAATAATAATAATAATAATAATATTATTATTATTATTTGTATTGAGAAAGTCTTCTCCCTAAAACGTTAATTATTTTTTAGACTTTAAAAGGTAATAAATTTTTAAAACCTGCCAATTAAAAGTAATTGGTTTGAAAACAAAATGTATTAGTTACTAACTGAAAAAGATTTGCTCTGTGCGTCATAAATTTACACTTGACACCTAAAAGTCATAAATTTTTAAACCTGTCAAGTTGAAGTGAGGGTTCAATACAAAGTAATTAAATCTCCCCTTCTTACAAAAAGTCATAAATTTTTAAACCTGTCAAGTTGAAGTGAGGGTTCAATACAAAGTAATTAAATCTCCCCTTCTTACAAAAAGTCATAAATTATTCTTTTTAGACTTAAAAGGTAATTAAAATTTTTTCTCTCCCCTCATGGATTCCCAGGCCATTGTTATTTTACGATATAATTGACAGCTGATACCTTACTCCTTTAGGCTTAAGCTATAATTAGATTTCCCCTCTCTCATTTTCCCCTCATTTTATTTTTAAAATCAGTTGATGGCGAGCGATTGAACGGGGAAGACGTGGTGCTGTTTTGTATTCTCTGCGAGGGCCGATCATGAAAAAAATAATTTGCATTGCATGCGCACGCTTGTATCTTTAGCAAACACGTACTGGACGTAATGTGTATATATATATATATATATATATATATATATATATATATATATATATATATATATATATATATATATATATATATATATATATATATATATATATATATATATATATATATATATATATGGGCAGAGGGGGGTGGAGTGTGTGTGTAAGTGTGTATTCTCTTTTTTTGCATGTACGTATTCTCTAAGCATGTACATATTCTCTAAGCATGTACATATTCTCTAAGTATTAAAATATATATATATATATATATATATATATATATATATATATATATATATATATATATATATATATATATATATATATATATATATTTCCAGTTCCAGGATCCAGTTCCTGGATCCTGGAACAACATACCATTCCAGAAAATACTGGAATTACTAAATTTCAATCAGTACTTTCCAGTTTCCAGTTCCTGGAAACTTGGAAACCACCTTCCAGAATCCAGGAATCCTCCAGGACCCAGGATTTGCATTCCCAGTCCCTTCTTAACATAGCTCTTAACTACTCTATATATATATATATAGAGAGAGAAAGCATATAGATGTATATATATAGCATAGATATTTAATATACATATTTATATATTTATATATATATATATATATATATATATATATATATATATATATATATATATATATATATATATATATTTATTTTTTTATTTTTTTTTATATATATATATATATATATATATATATAAGAATAAGTTGATCTCGCTAGTGCTGTGCAAACTTAAATTTAAAGATTTATTTATTTATTTAGTGACTTTTAAATATTAATTTATGTCATTTAATATATATTTATAATGAGAATGGCCTTTACAAGTCTTCCTAAAGCATTTTCATTGCATTTTACAAGACAAAGCAGGTAAATAATATATGGCAAAATTTTTAAGGAAAATAGGTACAATTTTTTTATATTCTAATGACGAAAGATTCATACTAACTAGGGCAAGTAAATTATTATTATTATTATTATTATTATTATATATATATATATATATATATATATATATATATATATATATATATATATATATATATATATATATATATATATATATATATATATATATATATATATATATATATATATATATATATATATATAAAGATTTATTTATTTATTTAGTGACTTTTAAATATTAATTTATGTCATTTAGTACATATTTATAATGAGAATGGCCTTTACAAGTCTTCCTAAAGCATTTTCATTGCATTTTACAAGACAAAGCAGGTAAATAATATATGGCAAAATTTTTAAGGAAAATAGGTACAATTTTTTTATATTCTAATGACGAAAGATTCAAACTAACTAGGGCAAGTAAATCACTACTATTATATATATATATATATATATATATATATATATATATATATATATATATATATATATATATATATATATATATATATATATATATATATGTGTGCAGTATTATATATATATATATATATATATATATATAACTTAAAATTTCCCAAAAAAAAACAAAATTATTTCACCAAATTTAGGGGGCTCGAGCCGACGGGGGACAGAGGGGGGGACGTTTCATACCCCGGAGGGGATGGTCGGAGGAACCCCCGCGACACCCAAAGACCAAAGAGCGGGGGTTCCGGAGACCATCCCCGGAGGGGGGGATTAGTCCCCCCCCCCGTAGTCCACCTAGAGGCCGAGAGACCCCGACTCCTGACATCGGGGCGGTCTACCCGTGGGTATTCGTTAGTTTTAAACACCCCTAACACTCGGGCGCCCTATTTTTTTGCGGTCAAAGTCTTTTTTTTTCCTGTGCCATGTATATGCAACAATGTGTATGCCTTACTGTAGGGGCTGTCGTTCTCTAGTTACATGTCAGCTTTAGACACTAATATATATATATATATATATATATATATATATATATATATATATATATATATATATATATATATATATATATATATATATATATATATAAAATATCGAATTATATCGATATATCCAATACTCGATATATCGATATAGTTCGATATATCGAATATCGAACCTCAGACGAAAGATTGAATTTACCATATATATATTTATATATATATATATACATTTTCTTTTCAAAACATATTTTTATAGATATCAGCATGGAAAAGTATATAGTATAGCAGTCAAATATATTACATATATACATATATATATTATTACATATTTATGAGCATATATACGACGAAAGCGGAGGAGAACGAGTGAGAGAGGAGAGAGGAGAGAGAGGAGAGAGAGAGATAAGATAAAATTAATTATTCTTCAGATAGTCTTTGACTTCCAAATTTTTTTTTGTTCATACAGTCCAAACTATTAATTAAACATTAGAAAACAAATTAATAACTCAATAATTTACGATGAAGTCTTCATAAAAACAACAATTGCATATTTACATAAATTAATAATTAAAACTTTGGTGTGAAGTAACATTATATAAAGTAAATTTATATAATATTACTATATATATATATATATATATATATATATATATATATATATATATATATATATATATATATATATATATATATATATATATATATATATATATATATAGTATATATATATATATATATATATATATATATATATATATATATATAAAAGAAGTTACACATGTAAATTAAATATATCAAAATATATAAATAAATATTCAATTTCAGTAATGAACTGTTCATCCCTGTGGTAAAAATTAAGTAATTTATCCAAATTTTCAAGGGCAAAGGAAGTTAATTTAAGATGGAAAATGAAATATTGAATACTCACCACATTACCATAACGACGTAAGGCGTCCAGCACCAAATGAATGCCAAAACTATGATTATTGTCATCCTAAGGGTTCTTGCGCGCGCTCTTTCTATATTTGTCATATCGCTTCTGCGAAGGCGGAGTCGATATCTATGTCCACTTTGTTGGTTGTATTCTCCACTTTTACACTCTTCTGGAAATATATATACAGGGTGACTTAAAATTATGGTAAAAATATTTGGTAACTGATAAAGGTATGACTTAATGTGTTTAGTTTTCCGTCTGGCTGTCTGTATGTGTTTTTTACTAAATATCTTGTATCTACGAAATCAAGTAAGTTACAAACTCTAAATTTAAAAATGGCGGACGTTAAAAGTATTTTAGGAATGAATAACTCATTCGGAATAGGAGGTGTAAATAAACATATTATTATTGTATGATAGGTTTAATTTTGTATAACATAAACATACTGTTTCTAAAGCACCTACAAATGATATCAAAAGACTAAAGATGATGTTGAAAATGACCTCCGTTGTTCCCAATGCACTCGTCCAGGCGTCTTCTCATCGATTGTCGGACCCGTTCAAATATTCCAGGAGTCTGTTTGATCATTTCAATTCCATTCATAATCCTTAATCGTAGGTTTTCAACGGTGTCGATTGGAGAAGAGTATACTAAGGTCTTTAAATGTCCTGTGCTGTAACAATCCAAAGGATTTAGGTTCAGGACCTTGCTGCCACGGAACTTGCCCCTATCCATTGATTGGGAAAGGTCTCATTCAGGTGTTCACGAACTGCAGCACTAAAGTGTGCAGGAGCCCCATCATGCATAAACCACATGTTTTGGCGCAACTGAAGAGGTACATCATCAAACAAGGTATGGAGCTCATGTTTCAAAAAGTTTAAGTAGATTATGCCATTAAGCCTGGGAGGAAGCTCGAACATAAGTACATGATCATGTAAAATTCCTGCCCAAATGTTTACTGAAAACTAATGTTGTGAACGATTCTGTTTAATGGCATGAGGATTCTCGTCTGCCCAAATGTGTTCGTTATGAACGTTAACGATAGCTGTTCTTGTAAAGTGAGCCTCGTTGGTAAATAAAACCTTCGTTAAAAAGTTTGGGTCAATACATTTGTTCAAAAACCATTGACAAATAACAACATGAGGAGCATAGTCACGTGGCAATAGAGTATGCACCTGATGGACGTGGTACGGGTGTAACTGTTGCTCGTGTAGTAACCTCCAAATACTAGATTGGTTCGAATTAAACTGTAGTACTCACGTGCTCTTTTCAGGATGCTCAGAAATTTCATTAAGAACTAATTCTTCTAAATCAACAGTCCTAGTAGATCGGGGTCTGCCTGCATTAGTGTGCTCTTTGGACTGCAAATACCCTGTTTCAGACAGGCGTTGATGAATAGTGGCAAAAAACCTTGCGCTTGGACAAATTCGGTTGGGATATTTTTCTTGGTACAAACGTCTTGCTGCAGAACTATTGCAGCGTGCCATCCCATACATTAGATGCATGTCAGCTAGTTCAGAGTATGAATACACGTGGTAATTACGATCCATATTCAATAACGAAAGAAACACGTAAGAGACACACACAGTCAATGAGTTACATTGTAATGCGTAACACAAACAGACAGTGCATTTATTGTATACTGTACAGTAGTTGGTTGTTTTGGTCAACAATGTGCTGAAATGTTTAATGGAAGGAGTAGCTGTTTGTGGAAGAGTTGTTATTATTTAAATGAAATGTTTCCAATTACTAAAATTTACATTCTCCCTTATTAATAGTCATAATTGTTTAAATGTTATACCATTTGATCCTGCGTACAATAATAGGTGTTTTTTGGTTCCTTAACATTTTAACCTAAGTCATCCGCTTTCATGGAACGTCGCCTCAAATACTTTTTTTAACGGCAGCCATTTTTTTAAATTTAAAAGTAAATTTGATAGATTTTTTTTTTGGTCGTCATTACACTATTAATAATAAATAGTACTGTCCTTAAATATAGGGTTTGTAACCTGTTATGGTTTCAGGATACAAAATATTTAGTATAAACACATACATAATAGCCAGATTCTGGAAACTTAAGCACATTAATGTCATACCTTGTGGAACTTTTAATCTTTTATTTTGCATTTATTACTGTAAGTTACCTGAAAAAATTTCACACTCTGAATTTATATAGAGGAGAAAGAGCATATATATATATATATATATATATATACATATATATATATATGAGAGAAAGATATATATATATATATATATATATATATAGAAAGAGAGAGAGAGAGAGAGAGAGAGGAGAGAAAGATGAGAGAGGAGAGAGGCAGAGAGAGATATATATATATATATATATACTTATATATATATTTATATATATATATATATATATATATGTAAAAGTTACTTAACGCCCACACGAAAATACTATAAATTAGTAAATTTACTGAATATAAAACTAAAGTTTAAATTTAAAATTAAAAAATTTCTAGAGCATTAATAAATAGCATTTATAGCAACTTTAGATGCTAAATGAATGCATTTACCCTGCGAAATAATATGTATTGGAATATGTAACTTTTTCTTGTGTCGAGCGGTCAAAAAGAAAACGGAAAGCAGAAAAGAAACTGAACTAAGGGTAACAAAAACTTTTTTTTATACGAAAGGAATTTTTTCTACGAGGACCTGACCTGATCTGACCTAACCTAACCTAACCTAACATAAAATAAGCTGAACTTTACCAACCTAACCTCCTTTCACCCTAGAAGATAGGAACAAAAAAACTATTTCTCCCCAGAATTCATTTATGTACTAGATACCGAAAATTTTAATCCGACCCTTCCAGCCCGGTGGACGTTAAGCAATCCTTGTCCACATAATATTATGAGCAGTGATATTACATATATATATACATATATATATATACATATATAAGCATATATCAGTGAAGTATTTCTTAAATAGGCAGAGTAGGCAATTATATATATATATATATATATATATATATATATATATATATATATA
Organism: Trachelipus rathkii; assembly: GCA_015478945.1. Classification (NCBI taxonomy): domain Eukaryota; kingdom Metazoa; phylum Arthropoda; class Malacostraca; order Isopoda; family Trachelipodidae; genus Trachelipus; species Trachelipus rathkii. Next base: position 3,261 of record JABUQX010131052.1, on the reverse strand, counting down.
TATATATATATATATATATATATATATATATATATTTAATAATATTGTCTATTTGTAGATACTCTACTGTGACTTTTTTATCAAAAAAACCATGGTTTTTTTCCAACCCTATATATATATAATGATTTCGTTCGAAGGCTAGCTTTAAGATGCCGGCATCAATTTCTACTCGATTCCTTTTTTAATAGTAGCGATCAGTGGCAATTGTTACTTCTCCGAGTCAAAAAAAATAGTTCCTTATTCTCTAAGGCTAGGCAACTTTGGATGTGCCTGACGACTCAGTAGCAGTCATTTTTTTAAAATAATCCCCATTTAAATTGCATTAGCAAGAAATAATAATAATATTATTAATAACATAATTATAATAATTAACTAATTATTAATTTTATGCTAGCTTGATCATCTCTTATACCGACTTATTTAATTCATAATTTCATTTAAAATCATTGACTCAACCAGAGTCTGAGAAAACGCGCTTGAGTCAGACTCTTCCTCGGCTACTTTGTAGCTTGCCTCTGCAGACCAGTAGCTCCATTTTCATGTTATTAATGGGAATGATTTTGTGTGGAGTTGGAGTTAGTAATAATACGCTTTTCATATTATTTATTATATTAATTTATTACTGATTTTGTGTGTTTTTAATAAAATTGAGCTGTTAGTTTTATAAATACGGGGATATTGGAATCGTATTCGATTTAAGTTTCATTAAAAATTACTAAATTCTTTTTCGAGTGTTGTAGGCCTATTGAAATTCAAATGTTAGAATATGTGCAATACAGTGAGTGATCATACTTGAAACCACCTATCCCTTAACTGACCAACACACATACACACATATTACATATTACACATATTACATTCATAAACAAATTTACACACATATTATACATATTTATAACAACAAGCATATACAGAAGAATATGCAGAGCATATATATATATATATATATTGAGCATATACATATTTGATTTCCCCTTATTAAATAATGGCACAAATGAGGCAATAATGATATATTATATATATATATATATATATATATATATATATATATATATATATATATATATATATATATATATATATATAAATAAAAAAAGAAAGACAAACACCAAGGAGAGTGCCATCGTATATTAAGAACGTTTCGCGCTTTAACTAAGCGCATCATCAGCTATAAGTAAATAATAAATTATAAAAGAATAATGTCTACAATATTTACGATTATATAAAATATATAAAATATATAGAAAAGTAAAATTATACAAAAATTACAAAAAATTACAAAGAATTACAAAAAATTACAAAAAATTAAATATATTATTAACCTCGTTTTACTAACCTTACATACTGGATGAACCATTAGAATGAATAAACAAGATTAAATCCGAGCACTATTTATACCTAAATCATACATAAATTGGTTGGTTGTTTGGAACTTACTAAACTTAAAAATCAGTATTTATAACAGTATAATAAAATGAAAACTATAAAAGACATTTATAATGAAAATTATTACAATTAAAATAAATTAAGTTTGATTGAAGATAAATCAGAGTTGAGTTCAGGCTCCAATTCATGAATGTAGAGGCTCTCCAAGATTTTCCTGTCGCGAGTATCAGTAACGGAGGCAAGAATCGAGAAGTCGTTGGTAGTGATGGGATGATCTTTTTCGTGGCTATGGCTACGTATGGATGAAAATTCAGGTGAGGATAGAGGAAGATTGGTACGGAAAGAAAAACCCTTGTGTTTGGCAATCCTGATGCAAAGTTGTAGGCCTGTTTGACCTACATAGCGGGCATTACAGCCAGCACACTTATACAAGTAGACTATCGAGGAGTGCAACTCTTTAGGGATTAAATCTTTGGACCTGAAAAAGTTACTAATTTTGAAATTATTAGTAGGAATAAAAATAATACTTATTTAGTTCATTTCATGCTTAATAGCCAGTTCATCCAGTGTCATAAAATTTTAGGTTTGTTTCACAATCTTTGTTTAACTCTTTTCATGGCTAGGTAAAAGAAAAAATTCCGTATAAATTTCAATCCTTTATTTTAGTTGTCCATGCGAATTTATTTTAGGAAAAATGAATGAAATGTTAATTTATTTTATTAAAGGTGAAGTCCTTTATTTTAAAATTAAATATTCCTTTAAAAATAGGTAAAACATTGTTTAACATATACATATATATATATAGCATATATATATATATATATATATATATATATAGATTATGCCTAGCAGGAGGGCATGAGCAGACAATAAAAGAGTAGGGGGAGAGAGAGGAGAGAGGAAGGATGGAAGAATGGAATAATGTCAATTTTTATTTCATTTTCTCTGCATTTACTGGGCTTGCTCTCATGGGGACAGAGGAGGGGGGGGACGAGACCGTCGTCCACTGGGAAAGCTGAGAGGCTGAGAGGCTGAAGAGGCACCCTGGACTCCTCTGCCATCTTAAGGGCTGTTCTATGGTATATGCCTTTAGCTTGCACAGCATACTTTTAATTCCCTTTACACTGCATATATGGCATTACTTTTTAACTAAGTTCAATGCTTACATGGTTTAATTTAGTATCACACAACTATTTCCACGTTCTTTCCCTTTCATTGAATGTCCATTGATGCACACTTTATTTATTTGTATAATATTAAAATTTTGAAAAAATTTTACAGCTTCAACTTCTGTTTTTATATTAGTATTTAACCATTCAAGGTTGTAATTTTGAGACATATTAAACAATATTAAATACCTAAATAAAAAAAAATAAGAATAATTCAAATGAATAACATTCTGTAGCATCTTTATTAGCAAGAAACCAATTAATAACTAAACACAATTCTAATATATATATATATATATATATATTATTAGATATATGCTTTGACTCTATATATATATATATATATATATATATATATATAGAAAAGAGATATATATATATATATGAAGGAAAGATATATATATATATATATATATATAAGGTATATATAGTATGATGTATATATATATATATATATATATAAGAAATTAATAAATGGCTAACTCCTACCAAAAAGATTAAAAATGAAATCCAGACTAAATGAATCACAAATCATAGTAATGACTTGTCAATTTATAATTTAGACTAAACTTTTTCCAAGATAAAATCCATGCAAGAAAAATGCCACCAATCTGATAATATATGAGAAAGAGAGAGAGAGGAGCATATATATATAACGGGGTGGAAAGAAAGCCGATGTGGAATGAAAGAAATGAATTGAACGTGA
>JABUQX010131051.1:0-30182 GCA_015478945.1 Trachelipus rathkii | reverse complement strand
GAGATTAGAATCTTTCCCTAAATGGAGGACATAAATTACCTCAAGGGCACATGACGAGGGGCCGTTCTCTCATTCTGCTACGTCCAAACCATTGATATAACACAGAGGAGCAAAAAAGGAGAACAAATATAGAACTTACATCAATGTGACTGATTCGCAAAGCGAGGCCCAGGGCGTCTGCACCGTCGCTTAAATTCTCATTCACGTTCATCTGATCGCTGTGCGATATATATTATATATGTATATAATATAATAATATATATATATATATATATATATAATATATATATATATTATATATATAATATATTAGTATATATTAATATATTATAATATATTATTATATATAATATATATAGTTGGGATCGTTATTCAAAATCAAGAGTTCAACCTTTTTAAGGTTATATCAGATTTAAATATTATTATGATTATTATTTTATTATTATTATTATTATTATTATTATTATTATTATTATTATTATTATTATTATTATTATTATTATTATTATTATTATTTATAATAATTATTTTATATATTACTATTGTTTTATTATTATTATTATTATTTATTATTTATATTATTATTATTATTATATTATTTATTATATTATTATTATTAGTATTATTATTATTGAGATATAATAACAATAATAAATAATAATAATAATATAATAATAATATAATAATAATAATAATAATAATAATTAATATAATAATTAAATAATAATAATTAATAATAATAAATAATAATTATTATTATTATTATTATTTGATTATTATATTATTATTTTTTTTAGTATCGTTGGCCTTATTATTTCATATATCATTATTATTATTATTATTATTATTATTATTATTATTATTATTATTATTATTATTATTATTTGCCACTTCTCCCACCTCATATCCCCTTCTCCAGAAAATCCGAAAATCCTTAGACTTCGAATCCACATAGATTTTCGATCTAATAAAAATTTCATGTTTTGTAAAACATTGCATATTTCTTTTCTACCCACCCTACCCAGACTTACCTAACTTAGTTTTACATAATTCGTGCTGGCCAAATATCCGTTCGAGTCAAATCTTTCGGCAATATCCATCGGCCAATGTTCGAAACGGCATAAAACGCCACACCACACACCAACTACATAACCTACACAACACACACACACACACACACACACATCACACAAACAAACCCAACACACACACACCCCTACACAACACACACACACACCTACACCACCACACACACACAACACACAAACACACACAATAATACTATATACTATATATATATACTATATATACTATAAATATTATATATTTTATAAATATATATATAAATATATTATTATATTATATTATAATATACTATATAATACTATAATAATATAATATTATACATATTATACTATACTATATATATATATAAGTATATAATATAATATATATATACTTATACTATATATTAATACTATATATATACATAAATATAATATATAAATACAAATATAATACATAGATACTATATAAATATATAATATATATATATATATAATTAATAGTATATATATATTATTACTCATATTTTTAATATATAAAATATACTATATATATATAATACTATATACATACAATAATAATTTATACTATACAATTATATATATATTATTATATACAAGCTTAAATGTGAAGCTCAATACCCATGCCACCAAAGAGATCAATAATATAATAGTAAAACATATACAGAACACGTATAAAATAAAGAGTAACTATACCCTACAATACATAATACCTATATATCTAATATATATACTCAACTACTATAATACCATAGTACTATAATATATAATACTAATATATATAATATAATATTTATGGATAAATAACTCCTTGAGTGAAAGTGATTCTTCACTTACCAAGGATTAGATCCCCACGGGCCTCAACGCGAACGGGTAATGCCAAAATCATTCTGTAAATGAGTTAACATTCAAAGAAGGATTTGTCAATGCAGAATGAAATGCAGCAATTATTGTTTTTTGTATTTTACATATTATTATATATATATATATATATATAATATAGTATATATATATAGTATATATATATATATTATATATATATATATAGCTATATTATATACATAATATATAGATATATATATATATAAATATCGCGATAAATAAGAATGTGGAGATTTTAGGAGGTCAATATTAGTACCTATATATAATTATATATATATTATAATATATATTAATAACGTAGTTACGGGCTCCGGCCGCGGGATGGTTCAGACATGGGATTCGAGTCGATGTAGTTGGTCCCTATTTAGAATCTATTCAGTGGTAGGGCTGCTTTCTTTCTTTTTTAAACCTTTATTTCAAAGGTAGTAAAAATGTAGTAGCATTGCAAGGTCTTTCAATTTGTAAACGCCTATTTCAAAGCCCCTCAGGCTCCGACATATAACTATATAAGGGTTAGAGTTATTCGTATCAGCTCAAATTTGGAGGGAGTGTTATGTAGATGGGGAGTAACCTCGTCGCTAGACAGGTTACGTCCCGTGGTCCCCGGAGGGGGACCCACCCCACTTAAAAATCTAATGTGCGGTAATTGGCTGAAAATTTGGTTGAAGGATTCAGGTTGAGAATTTCTAGAAAGACTTCGATATGGAATCGTGGCCCTCCGGCACCGGTTGCTTGGAGCCAACTGCCGGTGCCACGATGTTAATAAACAGTCGTTATAACCAAACTAAGTCTGGTGTCCTTATCATGGGTTATCGAGGTCGTAGAGTTCGGATATGATGATGGTTAAAAGTCCGTGTAGGGTGTCTAGGATCCCCCAGAGGGGAATCCCACCCACAAACCATTAAATATTGATGCTAGAAAGCTGAAAACTTTGATATACAACCTTTTTCGTTGCACCTTAGGTGGTATTACGGGGTAAATGAACCGATTTACCAAATTTGTGGGACCAACCCCCCAAATCTGAAATAGTCACCTAGAATGATGAAACTCGGTATACACACTTCTAGGGATGTATCTTAGATTACCCCGGGTGTAAAATGACTATGGTCCCAGACGGGGTACTCACCCCCAAAATCTGAAATATTGACATTAGAACAACGAAAATTGATATACAGCCTTTTTTAGGTTGTATCTTAGATGTATTACGGGGTAAAATGACCGATTCGACCAAATTCGGGGACCAGGGCCCCACCCAATTGAAATATTGACCTAGAACGATGAAACTCGGTATACACTATCATATAAGCTATCATTGCATTAAGATCAGTAAAGCAATCAACGACCATCCAACCACCCTCCTGACCATGTGATCTATTGATCTATTGATCTATTGATCTATTGATTAAGGTCAAATTTTTTTACTAAAATTGTCATGTTTTACATACCCTAAATCAGTAAATCAGTAAATCAAGCCATCCAACCTACCCTACTGTCCAATCAAGATCTATTGATCTTTTGATCTATTGATCTATTGATCTATTGATCTATTGATTAAGGTCAAATTTTTTACTAAAATTGTCATGTTTTACATACCCTAAATCAGTAAATCAGTAAATCAAGCCACCCCACCTACCCTCCTGACCAATCATGATCTATTGATCTATTGATCTATGATCTATGTGATGCTAGATCTCATTGATCTATTGGATTTAAGGTTCAAATTTTTTACTAAATTGTCATGTTTTACATACCCTAAATCAGTAAATCAGTAAATCAAACCACCATCACACCCACCCTCCTGTCCATTCCATGATCTATGATCTATTGATTATGATCTATGATCTATTGATTTAAGTAATTTACTAAATTTGCAGGGTATTTACATACCCTAAAATCAGTATAAATCAGTAAACAAACACTACCATCCCTCCACCTCTGCTTCATCCTTGATCTGTTATCTATTGATCTAATTGATCTCAAGTCACATTTGAGTATCATTGTTTGGATAAACAATAACCATAAAATCAAGTTTCTATTATACAAAGATCAATCAAATATGTTGACCATAACAAGATTTTCATATTAATAAAGCTTACTTAGCACCATCTAACTATTGAATTAATACCAACGACAAACCTGTCATCATCTAACCAAAGTTACCACACTTAACAACAGTGAAAGTAACTAACAAGACATACAAAGAGTAACCTATTCACACTTTTTGTCAAGCATATCTCCTACATAACAATGTTAATTTATATTACATTAGGTAATATATTTAACTAAAATTCTATCACAACAGTGGTAATAGTTATACTTGATCACGAGTTACTCTAACGTATAGAGGTTTCCAGCAGCAATAAAGCTAACATGACGTAACATGAACTAACGAAAATAAGCTGTACAAAGACAAACCTAACCCAACTTACACACGAATAAATGTGTACATTAACAAGTCCAAACCCTCACCCAATTAACTAACACAGCATGGCAAAAAGTAACCTATGTCTTACTTTTCAAGGATATTCTCTACCAATTAACGTTAACTCTTTAACACTGACACAGTAACATTTAGCCAAAAATTATCCACAAACATTGGTTAATTACATACTTGATCAACGCATATACTCTAAACGTAACAAGGTTTCCACAATTCAATTAAAGTAACATGTTGATATATCAAATGAATTTTAAAAAATAATCTGTAATATTTAACAAAAAATTTAACATAACCCTACCTAACCATCATAATACCTAATGGTAAAGACAAACAACGTATCTTTGAATACAGATAAAGCTAAACTGGATGAACATAAATACTTAACACACAACAACCAGTCAATAAAGCGAACATACGAGGGAAGTAAAAAAGTTTTCATTGTTTATAACATTATAAATATATTCATTGAGATAGCGTTATGATAATACATAAAAACATATGAAGATACAATACGAAACTTGAGTAGATTAGAACGATGGATTTTTATAGTCGAGGACAATTGGATCAAGTTGAGGTAAGTTTCTAATATGATCTCTCAAAGATTTCAACACCCTTTGAAAGGAGGTAAGAATAAATGCCTTCAGCAGCACTAAACCATTTTTCAGCATATTTTGATTCGGCAGCACTCAATCTCTCATACAAAAGAGAAGGACAATTCATCCAAGCTGTGATAGTTATTAAGCATTCCTGGTACAGTATTGAACGGGGGAAACCACATGTTTTGGTGTAAATATCATAGCCATTAAGCTCCATTGCTATAAGTATTAAGCCTCAAGATGTCAACATCGTTAGATAGCGAGTTAATTTCGTTTCTTTATTGTAAGCCAAATGCTGTAATATTTTCAGATGTTCGGACTGTGTGAAACCTATACGCGTATGTCTGAAGGTCACACAATCGATGGGTTTCCAGTAGTTGCGTACTTCAAGGGTTTTAATATTGTCACACGACGAGAAAAAACAACGGCTATTCTATTTAAACCTCTCAAATGTCTTCAGTTAGATATTTCACTGCTAGTCGATACATCAGATGACACACACATTTATCCTCTTTCCATCCTGCTGCAATATTGATTAATCTTGATGAACTCTTCAACACGAAATGGAATAAAAGGTCGTATTATTTGACTCTGAGATTGGAATAAAGCAATGATCGGTATTCCATCCGGTTGACGATTAATATAAATGACACGTCGTTGAATAACGAAGCTCATCGTGAAAAATAATCAACAAAGCAGGTTTAAGATGCGAGGAATGCCATTGCGTACCAGCACAGCGAAGAAAGGTCCTACTGACGGAATCGTATGCGTAAACAACCCCAAGGTAATGAGGATCTTTCTTTCAGAACAATCAGAAGAACAGAAACAAGACATAACAACGTACCGAACGAACCATATCAACTCAAAAGGGTATATATTCTCCAACAACAAACAACAACAACACAACACAACAACAACAACAACACAACAACACAACAACAACAATAACATAGAACAAAAATAAGTTCTTTATATACTAATCAACGAATATGTGCTAACTTAACAGTGTTTTCACATTAAAAGCTAACATAGCATGACCAGAACTAAGAATATATGCTACACACATATAAACACACACACACACGCTACGCACGAATAAACTTATGAACATTAACAAACTCCCGCGCTAACAACAGTAAACGTTACATTAAACACTGGCATTACAAAAACGAACACCATTCACACTTTTTCATGCATATCTCTAACATATCAATGTTAATTTACATAAACATCGTAATATTTAACAAAAATTAGCATAACCATGTCTAAGCATCATAACTGACAACAAATATATTGCTAAGTAACAAAGTTTTTACATCAATTTCGTAATATTTAACAAAAATTCATCATTAACATCGTCTATAAATATCATTATCCCAAACGAATAATTGCAAACATAACAAAGTGGTAACCTCCATAACACTAAAAATAAAAAAAAAAATTTATCCTGACCATAAATAAAAATAAGTTCTTTTGAAAAAATATCACAGAAAGCGTAATTAGTTTACTGATTTAATAGAGGTAAATCAGTAAATCAGTAATCCAAAACCACATTCCTGCAGGTCCCCTATCCATCCACCCGGTGCTATGATCTTATCGACCTATTGATTTCAGGTCATATTTCGAGTCATCATTTTTGATTCAGCAACCGGTTAAAAAGACGTATTATCTAACAAATCCCTTAACAAAGTGACATGCTATCAAAGATACCAGCATCTCGAACTATAAATTGACACTATCTTCATCAAAGTGCTCACGTATCGAATATGACATCATTTTGAACTATGAATAAACGTAGACATTATAAAATTTCCCAAACCTAACATTACTCACAAAAACTTAACCTAGACACACGTTTCTAACACATCATCGTCAGGTAACACAGTAAAATCTTACAAACTCATCATTTCTCTACCAAATCAGGGTTAATTTCACACTGTCTAGTATATTAACATAAGTACCTACTTACGAATAAACAGTTTCATTAACCAAGAGTATAAAGCCACACACCACCTCCCGAGAGAAAAACCCAGGGGGGATGCGCCATTTGAAGGGGTGAATCTTGGAGGGGGGATCACCGAAGGGCTGTAAGCGGGGCTTTGGGCCATCAGGCCCGGAAGGCTGAGGCCTTACCCCTCCTTCGGAGGCGTAATGCGGGCTTTGGGCCTCAGACCCGAAGGGCTGAGGGCCTTACCCCTCCTTCGGGGGTAATGCCCGCTTACAACCCCTTCGGTGATCCCCTCCCTCTCAAGATTCACACCCCTTCAATGGGCGCACCCCCTGGGTTTTCTCTCGGGAGGTGTGTGTTGCTTTAGATACTCTTGGTTAATCAAAAGCTGTTTTCGTAAGTTAGGTACGGTTATGTTAAATATGACTATGACAGGGTGAAATTACCACTGATTTTTTAGGAAATGATGAGTTTTTGTCAGATATTACTGTGTTAGCGACCGATGATGTGTTAGAAAACGTGTGTCTAGGTTAAGTTTTCTGATTGGTAATGTCGATGTTTGCCCGGAATTTTGTTTAATGTCTAACGTTTATATTTATAGTTCAAATAATGTTCAAATGAGACGTGAGACACTTTGATGAAAATAGTGTCAATTCATAGTTTCAGATGCTTTATCTTTGATAGATGGTCACTGTTAAGGGATTTTGTTAGGATAATACGGCTTTACCCTGCTATGTTTATCCAAAATGTACTCGAAATATGACCTGAATCAATCGATCAATAGATCATAGGCGGCTGGATGGATAGGGGACTGCAGGAAAGTGGTTTGATTTATGATTTACTGATTTACTGCTTTAAAATCGTAAACTATTACGCGCTTTTACTGTGATATTTTTAATTCAAAGAACTTATTTTTTATGTGTATGTCAGGATAAATTTTTTTTTATTTTTATGTTAGCTTGGTTAAAAACTTTGTTATGTTTGCAATTATTCGTTGGGATTATGATATTTTAGACAGAGGTCTATTGATGGAATTTTGTCTAAAAATATTACGAATGATGTAAAACTTTAGTTACTTAGCAATATATTGTGTCAGATGATGCTCAAGACATGGTCTATTGCTAAATTTTTGTTAAATTTACTGGATTTTTAATGTGAAAATAACATTGATATGTTAGGAAATATGCTTGAAAAAGTGTTAATAGGTTACTTGTATGGCTAGTGTTATGTAGTTTACTGTTTTTAAGCGGGGACTTTGTTAATGTTAATAGTTATTCTGCCGCGTAAGGTTTGTCAGGTTTTGCCATTGTACAATATATTCTTAGTTCTGGTATTGGTAAGTTTATTAATGTGAAAACACTGTTACGTTAAGCACATATTCGTTGCTTAGTATATAAAGAACTTATTATTTGTACTATGTTATTTGTGTGTGGGTGTGTGCTTGTTGTTTCTTGTTGTTGTTGTTGTTGTTGTTGTTTTGTTGTCGTTGATATTAGAATATTTACCCTTTTGAGTTGATATGGTTCGTTCGTACCGTCATTGTTTACCTTTCTTCTGATTGGTTGAAAGAAGAATCTCATTACATTTAAGGTTTGTTTACGCATACAATTTCCGTCAGTAGGACATTTTTTCGCTGTGCTGGTACGTGACATTCTCCTCGCATCTCTAAACTTGTTGTTGATATTTTCACGAGGAGCTTCGTTTTCCCAACGAACACGTGCTCATTAATATTTAATCGTAAACCGAATGGTGACCGATACATTGCTTGTATTCCATCCAGAGGTTCAAATAATAGACTTTATTCATTTGTGTTGAAGAGTTCATCAAGGATATTCAAATATTGCAATCAGGATGGACTAGAGGATAATGCATGTGTCATCTGGTCGTTATCGCACTTAGCAGTGAAATATCTAACTGGAAAGACTAACGTGAGAGGTTACTAAATAGATAGACGTGTGTTTCTCGTCGTGTGCGATCATTAAAACCTGTGATGTACGCAACTACTGGAAACCCATCGATTGTTTGACCTTCAGACATACGTGTATAAGTTTCACAGTTCGAACATCTGAAAAAATATTACAGCATTGCTTAAAATTAAAAAAAAAACGAATTAACATCGCATTCTTAACGATAGTATTGACAATACTTCGAGGACTTAATAACTATAGCACATGGTTGTAATCTCATGATATTACACCAAAACATGTGCGTTTCCCGTATAATTAACCTGTATACAGAATGCTTTAATTAACTATCAGTTGATGATTACTCCTTTTGTATGACGCGCAATGGAGCGCTGCGTTTCCAACAGTGCTGGAAAATGGTTTAGTTGCTGGATGCAGAAGGCAATTAGGGGTGCGATCCTTGAGAAAGGGTGTGAATTTTTAGAGAGGATATATAGGACTTACCAACTGAATCGTATGTTTCTCTGATTAGGAATTAAGTATATTTAAAATAAACATGGTTTTTTTCCAACTATATTCTTATGTATTTATATAACGCTGTTTTCAATGAAAATTATATGTTATAAAATGGAAAACTTGTTTTACTTCCCTCGCAAGTTCGCTTTATTCGTCTGGTTGTTGTTGTGTTAAGTATGTTATGTTCATAGTTTAGCTTACAGAGGATAAAACTTTACGTTGTTTGTCTTTACCCAACTAAGGTATTATGTTGGTTAGGTACGGTTATGTTAATTTATTGTTAAATATTACAGATTATTTTCTTAGTTCATGTTACCATCTGTTAGCTTTATTGATGTGGAAACCTTGTTACGTTATAGCATATTCGTTGATCAGTATGATAATTAACCAATGTTTGGTGATAATTTTTGCTAAATGTTACTGTGTCAGTGTAAGGATAAACGTTAATATGTAGAGATATGCTTAGGAAAAGTTAGAATAGGTTACGCTTTTGCATGCTGTGTTAGTACTTTTACGGGTGTTAAGTTTTGGAACTTGTTAATGTTAACAGTTTATTCGTGTGTTAAGTTGGGGTTAGGTTTGTCTTTGTACATGTTTCCTTAGTTCATGTTACGTCATGTTAGCCTTTATTGATGTGGAAACCTTATTACGTTAGAAGTATACTCGTTGATCAGTTAATAATTTAACCAATTAGGTTTTGATATAATAAATATCACTCTGTTAATATTAAATTAACATTGTTATGTTTAAGATATGATATGAAAGTAGGTTTAGGTACGTCCCTTGTATGCTATCGAGTTACTTTACTGTTGTTAAGGTGGAAACTTTGTTAGGCATGGACAGTTGTCTGTGTTGTATTATCATAGTTCAGATTGGTGCTAAGAAGCTTTATTAATTGAAAACCTTGTTACGTCAACATTTTATTGATTGATCTTTGTATAAAGAACTTGATTTTGTTATGTTTATCCAAAATGATACTCAAAATGTGACTTGATCAATAGATCAATAAGATCAACAGATCAAGTGTAACACGGGGGTGGGGAGTGTTAGTTGTTTACTGATTTTACTGATTTAGGGTATGTAAACATGACAATTTTAGTAACAATTAACTTAAATCATAGATCAATAGATCAATAGATCAAATAATCAATAGATCATGATTGGACATGAGTGGTTGGATGGTGGGTTTGATTTACTGATTTACTGATTTAGGGTGATGGTAAAACATGACAATTTTAGTAAAAAATTTGACCGTAATCAATAGATTCAATAGATCAATAGATCAATAGATCAATAGATCAATAATCCAATAGATCATGATTGGACAGCGGAGGTAGGTTGGGTGGCTGATGTACTGATTGTACGTTGATTCTGAGGGGTATGTGAAAAAGGCATTACAATTTTATTAAAAAATTTGACCTTAATCAAATAGATCAATAGATAACTAGATCAATAGATCAATAGATCAATGATCAATAGATCATGGACAGGAGGGTAGGTTGGGGTGCTTGATTTATGATTTACTGATTTGAGGTATGTAAAACATGACAATTCAGTTAAAAAATTTAGACCTTAATCCATTGAGTGAATAGGCGACCATAATAAATTAGAATTTTTTTCAAATTAAATTAGATCAATAGATCAAAACTGGTCAGGAGGGGTGTTGGATGGTCGTTTGATTTACTGGATTTAATGCTTTAGACATAGTAAAGTAGGTGTACCGAGTTTTTCATTCGTTCTAGGCAAGTTAGAATTTGGGGCCGTGTCCCGAATTTGGTCAAATCGGTCATAGTGTACCGCTCACACTCTAAGATACAACCTAGAACAAGCTGTATATCAAGTTCTCGTTTTCTGGTCAATATTCAGACCTTTATGGGGTGAGTATCCCGGTCTGGGCACCATAGTCATTTTCACACCGGGGCGTCATCTAAGATACATCCCAGAAGGTATGAGTATACCGAGTTTCCATCCATTCTAGGTGACTATTTCAGATTTGGGGGTTGGTCCCCATGGTCAAATCGGGCATTTTACCCCGTATACACCAAGATACAACCTAAAAAGGTTGTACTTCAAGTTTCAGGCTTCTACATCAATATATAATGTGTGGAGGAGTGGGATCCTTGGGGATCTAGACACGCGTGACACGACCTTTATAACCCATCATATGTCGAACTCTAACGACCATCGATAACCGATGATTAAGGACACCAAACTTGTGTGTGTTATGCGACTGTTTATTAACCGGCACCGCATGGCTCCAGCACGGTGCCGGAAGCCAACTCCTCAGATTGCCCATATCAATCTTTCTAGAAATTCAACTCTGAATCCGCTCTCTGACCAAATTTCAGCCAATTACGGACACTTTTGATTTTTTAAGTGGGGATGGGTCCCCCTCCGGGGGCCCCACGGGGACGTAACCTCGGCTACGACGAGGTTACCTCCCCATCTAACACCCTCCAAATTTTTAGCCTCGATACGCATAACTCGTAACTTATAATAGAATATGTCGGAGCGCGTTGAGGGCTGTGGCGGTATGCGTGCGGACCGCGTGCGAGACAGTGACAGTGCGGACTCGGAAGTCCGCGGAGCAGGCGCAAAAGCGGTTTTAAAAAAAAAAAAAAAAACTACAAGAGTGATCCCCTTCGGGCGCACTCATTCTTCGAGCCGGAGCCAGGAGTCTGAACCATCCCGCGGCCGGAGCCGGAGCCGAGCCGGAGTCGGAAGCCGGAGTCGGAGTCAGGAGTCGGAAAAGTGGAGCACAACACACTCGAAATTAATGATAACCTTTCATAATTTACATAAGCTAACGTAATAATAAAAAAATAATAATAATAATAATACAAACAAACACAAACAAACACAAACAAACACAGACAAACACAGACAAACACAGACAAAACATTCGAAATCCTCGGTTTTGTCTGTTTGTCGGATTGAAGCCCTTCGGGCTATCAATTCTCCCCCTAGCCTAATAATATCTCGATTCTTCCTAGCGAAAAAGTTACCAGCCGAGTGCGACTGGCCCCGTAACTACTTATATACATATATATTATAATATATATATAATATATATATATATATATATTATATTAATATATATATATATATATATATATATATATTAATATTAATATAATATATATCATATATATATATATATATATATATTATTATAGTATATATATATTATATATAACATAACCTTGAGTGATTCTTCACGTACCAGGATGTAGATCCCGGGCCCTCGAGCGCCCGGGATCTAATCCTTGTAAGTGAAGAATCACTCAAGGGGTTATTTTATCTATACAAATTAACTGCGGTTTTAATGCAGTATTTAATTCTATATATATATATATATATAATTATATATATATATAGATATATATATATAAATATATATATATATATCATAATATACTAATATAATATATATATATATATATATATATATATACTATATATATATTATATATATAATATATATATAATATAATAATTATATTTATATATACTATATATTAATAATATATTATATATATTAATATAATAATTATATATATATATATATATAATAATATATAATTATATTATATATAATAAATATATATAAGGTATTATATAATATATATATATATATATATATATATATATATAAAACTCCGTTGGGGCAAAGGCAGGGAGGTCCCATCAATTCCCAGGGCGAAATTAAAGGCGATAATTTTCCGATACCGACGCTTTTGGGGGGAAAATAGATGGGAAGTGAAAGAAAGTTGGAGAAAATATATAAAAGGAGTTGTCCAAACTTTACTAGTAGAGTACATGTAAGATTGAGCATAGCGCTTAAGTTTTGGGCCAAAGTGGTGAAAGGAGAAAGGATAAGACTGTGTTGTGGGGCGTGTTACACGATCCTTTCTCAATTGGAGGAGTATGCGACTACAAAGAGTTTCGAAGAGTTGTATCCGTTGTTAATAGCGATGTGTAATAAAGTGGTGAAGACAACAACAATTCTACGTGAGAGAAAGGATTGAGAAGAGTCAAGGAAAGTATCGAGTGTTTATAAGGCCAAAAGCTGTAGTAGATTCCACATCTCAAGGAGAGTTTTATTGTGAGTGGAACCACCCAAAGATGTGTGAGATCATACACCACACAAATATAACCTAAACCCTTATTAAAAAGAAGTAAACTGACGAGTGGAGTGAGGAACTTCTGAAGGAATCTCAGCACTATCAACTCTTAGAAGGAAAGACGGGTTTTCCGAAAAAAAGAAATAATATGTTTCATTTCAAGAAAAAAAAAAAAAAAAAAAAAAAAAAGAGGAGAGAGAGAGAGAAGAGAGAGAGAGAGAGAGAGAGAGAGAGAGAGAGAGAGAGAGAGAGAGAGAGAGAGAGAGAGAGAGAGAGAGAAAACAAGAATATTAAGGACAGACAAAGATTTGTGTTGTGTATTTTCGAAGGTGTTATAGTTGTGTGGAAGATTATGTAGAGTGTAAAGATGAGTTTTTGAGCATTGAAAACAGCCACGTTCTCCATGTCCCAATTAGAATTCGAGAAAGATCGCTGGTTAGTTTTTCTAAGGCAGCCTTCCTAACATAACCTAATTGCTCTTTTGTTGAACGTCTTTCAAAATGAAAGAAGTAGTGAAAGGTGGAGTCGTCGGCATAAGTGGATAGGTAATAAACTAATAGAGAGATATTCATTACTATATAGTTGAAAAAGAGCTGGTGATGTGACTGAATCCTATGGAAGACCACGGGGACTGTCTACAACAGCTGTTATAGAACTGATGGAAAGAAAATTTGAGAGAAAGCCTCAGAGAGGATGAATTCCAAAAAAGAGAGGATTAGAAATGAAAGCTTTATGTCAGACTTTTTCAAAGGTTTTCCATATGTTTAGCGCCGCAGCAAAAGATTCAGTGAAATGCCCAAGAGGAAGGGCCAAGAAACAGAAAGAAGAAGATCACCAGTAGAGCGTTTGCCACCAAAGCATACTGGTGATCAGATATAAAATTAGAAGAAGTGATATATTTCCAAATATTCATATAACGGAAAGATTCGAAACTTTAGAAAGAACGGAGGTTAAAGTACTAGGATGGTAGTTAGAGGGTGAGAGGGCTACCCCTTTTTTGGCACAAGCTGAATGAAAGCATTTTTATTGCCGGAAAGGAATGTCGAAATGGACACACAGAGACGACATGTTCGTAGTTTCCCAAAGGTAGGAAAGTGTTCCAGCGGATTAGGGCAACTTAACATGACTATGAGATCAAATCAATACCAAGTCATGTGCACCACCAGACCGTTAAATTCGGTTCCATTCATCCAAAAAAAAATAGAACATTTACACAAAAAAATAAAAGAGGAAAAAAAAGTAAGTAGTCAGTGCTTACCTACTGCAAAGATAAAAGAAAAAAATCAAACAAAAATGTTTTAAAGAAATATAAATTGAAGGTATATAAAAAACAATGACTTGTGAAAAGAATTTTGTTTTTCTGAACAAAGAAATAATAATAATAATAATAATAATAATAATAATAATAATAATAATAATAATAATAATAATAATAATAATAATAATAATAATAATAATAATAATAATAGTAATATAATAATAATAATAATAATAATAATAAATAAAAATGATAATAATATATAATAATATAATAATAATAATAATAATGATAATAATAATAATAATAATAATTAATAATAATAATAATAATAATAATAATAATAATAATAATAATAATAATAATAATAATAATAATAATAATAATAATAACAAGGAAAACAATTACGTCAATAATAAATAAGTACAGGAAAGAAATAAACTAAGGGAAAATAGTTTAAAAGACTAACAGTATCCCAGTTATTATTATTATTATTATTATTATTATTATTATTATTATTATTATTATTATTATTATTATTATTATTATTATTATTATTATTATTATTATTATTATTATTATTATTATTATTATTATTATTATTATTATTATTATTATTATATATTCTGAATACAGAGTCTGAACCTTTTCCCTACACCATACTAAGGTGGGTTTGACGTTCATCGATATATATATATATTATATTATATATATATATATATATACTAATATATAATTCTATTTTTCGATACATTTGTCTAATATCCGTAAGTTAAACACAAATTCTAATAGATATATATGATGTATATTATATATATATATATATATAATATATATATATAATATATATATATATATATATATATATATATATATATATATATATAACGTAACCAACTCCACAAAAAACGAAACGACCGCCAATCACTAAAATAAAAAAACGATATAATAATCGTTTAAAAATAATAATGATACTATATGATATATATAATAAACAATAAATAATAATAAACATAATAATAAAGTAATAGTAAAAAATAAAATATATATCTAACACATTAAAAAACAAATTATAGTAAATGAGAAATAATGAATAAATAAATAATATATAAATAAGATATTAATATTTATAAAATATATATATAATAATAATAATATATACATATATATATTATATATAATAAGCAGTACCTTATAATCCGACATATAATATATATACACAGATACTACCAGCCCTAATATCTAATATATAACTACCCCCATACGTATAATAAGTATAATACTAAAATTAAATAATAAATGAACTATATAATACTAATAGCCTAACAAAACTAACTATACTCAAAAAGCTAAATATAAAAAAGGATAAGGTAATATTATATACTATAACTATTCACAAATAAGTTTACTATATATACTATTCGATTCTATATCAAATTATTATTACATCACATAAAACCATGTTGTTCTAATTACTTGGAGCAGGAAAAGTACTGTGACGATTCCTCCGAAAGCCAAGCAGTAGCCGGCCCACATCAAGTGTCGTCAGAGGCGACGTCTTTCAACTTCAAGTCCAAATTCGGGTCTGCTCCGCGATAACGCTTCGCCAAACGGCTTCGTGTTCCATTTTTGTCGCAAACATCAGAGCTGAATTCTTGTGTCGTCTGACTCGTAATACAAAATAATCAATGTATATATAAAAGTATATATATATATATTAATAAATAATATATAGTAATATATATATATATATATAATAGTATATATATATATATCATATATATATATACATATTGATATATATATAATAATATATATCTATAAAAAGTACATATATAACATATATTAATACAAACACATAAAAATATAATCATAGTAAAATATACTCATAATATACAACTCAGCCTATAGTACAACTCTAAAAAGTAATATATATATATATAATAATATATATAAATAATGTATAAATAATATATAGAAATATAATAAGATTTATACACTCTAATACTATAAATCACTAAACTAACTTCTAAATAACAAGTATAAATATAAATAAAAAAAATTATATATATATCATATATATATATATACAGTTAAATAAAATATACTCCACCAAATAAATAATAACAAATACAAATAAAATATAATATATATAATATATAATATAATATATATTGCGTGTGTTGTGGTATTGTACATATGTAACGAGGCTGAAGCTGAGGGATGGCCAAAAAAATATCGGATATATCGAAATATCGATATTTTTGGCTCGATATAATCGACTATTTTTGGCGATACTTTTAGGCGGATATATCGATTTTCGATAATTTTTATCTAATATCGAAGCCGAATATTTCCTTATTATCAAAAAAAATTTTTTTAAAGGCCGAAAAAATTAAATCTTATCCAACTCTTCCCCGACACCCTGAGTGATGAACACTCTCCTTTTAATTCCCCATATTCGTTATTCGTTCGTCCCCCAATATCGTGTTATAAATAAACCGTTTAAAAAATGGATAAGGTTTTAGATTTAGGTCTTTCGGAACCAAAAAATAGGGAGAGGGGGGATCGACATGACTCATACCACATAGTCAAATTGTCTTCTGAGTATTCACTAATCACTATTCAGTGATCAAGTAGATAGAGGTGTCGTATGTGCTAAGTTAACTGCCAAGTATTGTGCTTTCTTTAAGTTTCTTAGTTCCAAAAAATAAAGATTTTTTTTAGAGAAGTTTAAATATAATGAGGAGAGAATTGAATAAAAGTAAATTAACATGTCATCGAAAAGTAGAGTCTGGGATTATTTAAAAAAATATCTAATGCAGAGGCAGTTTGTGTAATCTCTGTGGCAGAAATGTGAGATCCAGTGACAATACAACAAACCTGAAAGTCAACATAAAAAACAAACATTATAGTGCTTTCAAATTGTTACAAAAAGTCGTCCCAGAACCGGAAAAACCGACTACATCAACGGGAAAAGGGACATATGATCCCAAAATAAGGTATTTTTAACATTTTTGTTTAATGACAAGTTTTTTTCTTTTTTTTTACAAAATAAGTAGGCCTATTTGAAAAATGTGACAATGAGCGAAATAAATTTGATAACCGTAACAAATACACTGATCTCCGGTGGGTTGTACCGTACTACCGTTGTAGCACTGTAGCGGCTTTTACCCTTTGAGTTTTGACTTATATATATATATATATATATATATATATATATATAAAAAGATATACTATATATATTATATATATATATATATATATATATATATATATATATAAAATCATATATATATATATACTATACTATATATATATATAATATATCAATATCATGCGACAAAGTTACTTAACGGGCCGCATGGAATTAGTATATATGATATATACTATATATATATATATATATTATAGTATCTATATATTTATATACTATTAATATTTATATATTATAAATATATAATATATTATTATCATATAGTATATATATATATAGTATATATATAACTATATATATATCAGGCATCAAAAATGCCATGCTTGTAACTAAAAAACTATAACGGAATGTACACGAAAATAAATATCATCTTATTAATCAGGAAGAATTTGATGTTGACCAAACATATGGTTAACAATTGCACCACCGCCGCCCACACCCTATTACAATTCTTAAAAATGTTGTATAGATGATTGTTCTGTTGGTAAATCAAAGATGCGGTTAACTCCGAGTACTCACGAGAAGTTGCCCAAATGTTGAAATTTTTTTTTTTAAAACGGTAAACGAATACGCCACGAGTAAACAAGAATGATAGATAGAGTTCAAGATTTTCTCGGTTTACTACCGGGGGAGACGGGGGGAACGAACCCCCCTCTGTCCCTCCGTCGGCTCGAACCCCCTATAAAGGATATAAAAGAAAAAATAATATTTTTCTCCAAAAAACGGTATTGGCAACTTTGCTCCTGAGGGGGACTACTGCAAGCTTCAAGGTCAATCAAGCTTCAACTTCTTCAGGTCTAAGAATTAGCTAAATTTAACAGTGATGAAGGAGAGATTAGAGATAAAAAAAAAAAAAAATTTTTTTGTGCAGATGAGTGGAAGAAAATAAATCTTCAAATCAAAAGTGTTACCCCTTCCCATTTTCCCCGCTCCAGATGTATATAGTTTTCTAGTTACATCCCTGAACTCTCACCTTCGGGATGCCTGGCCCAATATATATATATAGTAGTAAATTATATATATTACTTACCCTATACCCCTTACTCTCCCATAATTATTTTGTTTTATGTATATATGTATACTATTTTTCTACCCAATAGTTAGAATATAAACCAGGCTTGTAACAATGTATTATTAATATAATAATATATCGGGAAATATGCGATATGATCCTGGCGAATATCCGCACTACTTTCTGAGACGCTAAATCAAATCCGAAAGGCGATAATAGATATATATTTTTTAAAAATAATCGAAATTATATCGAATTTCAGATATATTTTAGATAATCCACCGATGAAAATCCCTTACTTAAAAGCATTATAATTACTGCAAGTATATGCATATGTAATATAATTTTCATATTTTTGATACTTCTAAGCATGATTAGATAAGCGATATTACACAATAATGTAATAAATAATAATTCCTCATATAAGATAATAGAAAATGATAACAGCAATTATTAGATAACATCACAAAGATAATACAACAATGAAGTGACACGACAGTTTTAAAGTCAATTATTATACATATTATATTTCTAAACAACATTCCAATTGTGAATTAGAAACATATTAAAACTATCCAGCAGCTGCTTTTGGAGGCCAAAGAGAATAAACGATATGAAGCGGTGCAGCTGAGCGTTCGCGGTCTGGGAAACACAGTCGCGAATGCAATACATAAGCAAGAAGCTGATTTTTCCTATCCAACCGTTGCATGCAGCTTCAAACAGCCATCAACAATCTAGCATTTTCCAAATAGCTAAGCAAAATCGATTGCAATTATCGTTAGACTCCCACTTGGCTGAACTAGCCTCCGTCGCAAAAAGAGGAGTACTCTATATCCGCGCAACCTCAACGTACGACCAATGCCAAGACCAAAGATAATCAGTAAGGAAGAAGTTGCAATAATACCTCTCGTCCAAGAGGATTTCTAGCCAAGCACTAGCCATATAATAGGGACCGAAAGAGAACCGTTCTCAACATAAACCAAACCAGCAACAACCAATAGAGATGGACTACCCAACAGTTGATCAGGAAAGAACGTGACACCAGCGGGAATAGTATAAGATGTAAGGCCCGCCAAAAACAAACAAAAACGTTCCTCTAATAAAAGCTACCAACTCAAACTACAAGAGATAACAACCACAACATAGAACTGGTGAATAAAACACTTTGTTAGGATGAACAACAATAACAAGTGCAAGTAAGGAACACTATTAATAATAAACTTCAGACAAAGGTCAAGGACGAAGAAATCATACTCACTACATTCGCGCATATTAGTATCCAACACGCCAAAAACGCCAAAAAAACAACAAGCACCAACAAAACCGCCAAACACCAACAAAAAAACCCCCAAGCAAACAAACCAACAAGCAAAAAAACACACGTAGACAACCACCCAGTAACAAAAATACGCTCCAAAAAATATGTCTATTCCAAGAAATCCAGCAATATCCCGAACATGCATGTAACACAATAAACAGAGCTAACAGGTTCTAACATTCCATAACAAACACAAATCTCCATAAAATAGCAATATCTACAACATACATACAGCGGACTCAAAATAATAGCAATAGCTCGAACAAAAAGCGATATTTGCCACCCCCCCCAAAAATTCTCCATGCGAAAACCAACCCAACACAGTAAACTTAATTCGCCTATCAAGGTAGAACGAACTAAGAACATAAACGACCACAAAAGTTTTTCACACATCGTGCTAAGCCATATCTTTGCTGTTTAACGCTCAATTCACCGCGAATAGATCCCTTTCAGCCACATCTCTCTCTGCGGATACCAAGCTCTTTCTCGTTATCTGCCTTCGCGTCTTATATGGCAGAAAGACACAGACTAATATTAATGAACGAACCAAGGCAAGTAATATCTATACCTACGTCAGTAACGCGAAATAATACAAAACAAGTCGATGTGAAACAAATAACCTCGAACAATAACGAGATAATCTCTGACACAACAGCCAAAACAAGAAATCAATAGTCATACCTACCAATGAATCTGTGTTATACTACAAGACATAAAGGAGCATCTTCATATACCTACTTTGTATTAATAAATATATTGAGATATAAACTAGCAAAGTACGTAGCAGGGAAACATGATAGTACTTTCGAAAGCCCAGATTGAACGTGCTATCGTTAGTGCCGTGTCGCTCCATCTTCTGTCAAAACAATTTATAAATAACTTTGGTACATACAGTTAAGGGAGGAGAAAATTAAAAACTCTAAGTTGGGCCATATATACAACACTTACATCAAATGGCAGTATTTTTCCGTTTACTCGTCCCTACTTTTTATTAACTTTAATGTTGCCTTGTGCGCTTACTAGAACATAACGCCATTCTGCAATGTCCTGCTTCGCAGCTAACGATGTAGAGGAGTTACTTTAAATATTCATCAGCATTCCCATTAACCCTTAATAGTGGTAGTTATACTTAAAATTGCATTTTCAAACCCATTCTATATGGCCATTCCCACACAGCCCAAATAAACGATAATTTACTGTTTTATTGCAGCGCACACGCTATAATGTGAGTCCATTATTTAAATAAGTTGTTCAACGATACAAATCCAACTGCCTTATTCCAATAATTCAGCTTTCAGGCTCACAATTGCAAACCTACGCTAATCCATGTATAAAAAAATTCATTATCCCACTCTGTAAACTTCTCAATTACTCAAAACGGCAAAATTACATACAGGGAAATCATCACTACGCGACGGACTTAAAAATAGTTAATCAAATTTCTCTTATAACAAAACTTTCACTATGATACACAATAGACTCAAACTAAGAACCCAGATCAATAAAAGCAGGTTCTCCACAGAACTGGTAACTCTAAGACAAACTGAATACATTCTTCTCTGATACTAACTCAACAGAGAACAAAGCTCTTAGCAGACAACTTACCTGATTGCATCTTGCAGCCCACATTAATGCTGTCAAACCTTCATTGTCAGGTTTATCCGGCTTTAAATCTTTGTACTGAAGTAAAAGCTCTATAACATGAACTGCACCTCTCCGTGATGCCCATATTAACGCTGTTAAACCTTGATCATCATTTTCATTAATGTCTGATTCGGGATGACTTAGAATTAATTGAACGGTAGTTTTCTGACCATTTCTTGCAGCCATTATTAGGGCAGTGAGCCCATGACGTGATTTTCTCCCTATATCATTTGTTCGGTTGAGTAATTCTTTCAGAACATGATCATGACCGTTAGCTGCTGACTCCATTAATGGTGTTATACCTTCCTTATTAGTAAGATCTAAATTAATTTGTGGATGCTTAAGCAGAGAATAAACACATTTATGGTGTCCTTTACGTGCAGCATACATAATAGCTGAGCAGCCATGATTATCCTGTGCATTTACAGATAAGTCTTTGTTTTTTATTAATATTTCTATTGCTCCTGCATGACCATGTTCAGCAGCTCTCATGAGAGCTGTTATTTTATCTTTAGTCATATCGTTGACGTTTACCTCTTCTTCATGGGATAAATAATGTACAAGAAACAGGGGTGCTGCTTCCATCGTTTTCGGTGTACGGCCAACATTGTCTTTTCGAGTTACCTCAATCCCTTTATCGTGAAGCAATTTAACTACGTCTAAGTGACCTAACAATACTCCCCACATTAGAGCATCTAGTCCGTCCTTGTCACGTATATTCAAATCTGCCCCATTGTCCAGTAAAGTAGATATGCATCTTACGGAACCTCCTGCTGCAGCCCATATCAAAGAAGCCTCTGAGAACTCCTTTCTACTAAATCTATAGATGTAAAATTTAAAGATTTTATCGTTCCCTTCTAAAAACATCGCACCTTACACAGAAAACATTCTAAACTACTTAAGCCTTTCCTCATGCTCTTACCATCAAACTCAGAAATCATTGTTGCTCTACGTTGTACTCTCTCCAACATCAGCATATCTATGTATTTCGGCTGGTCGGCGATTGCCGAGGGCCCCCAGCCCAATGGGCCCCCGGAGAGGCATCCCAAAAATGGATATACTACTTAATTTAGTTACATCAGGTAATTTAGATTATTCTTCCCGTATAATCTTACGCGTTTACAATCCAATTTTAAGCATTTAGCCAGTTAGGTTTTTGATATGCCTAGCCTAACTAACTTCTTTTTCGCGAGGCTCACTCGCTCAGTCTCGTATTTAGGGTAGTTAGTAGCAGCAGATGTACAGTTGTGTCAACAGTTGAATGTGAGTACAAAGTGGCGCTAACAAAAGGAAAGAAAGATGAAAATCTTCTAGTCGCTGGAAAAAATTCAAACGTTTATCTGGTTAACGTAGTCCACTTCACAGTCGCAAAGTACAGCTTTGAGGGACAATAATGATTTATTAAATACAAGTAAGTCGAATTAGTTTATTAGCTCATACAAGCTATGTGTGTTTACTTTTCCTCATATATATTAGTATTTGTCATTATATTATTATTAATTATTCATTATATTATATCTATATTATTATTATATTAGTTATTATTATTATTATATGTATATTATTATTATTATTAATTATTATCTTATATTATGTATTATTATTATTAATTATTATTAATTTTATTAAAGATAAATTCATTCTTCAATTTATAAAAATTATTTTTAAATTGGCAAAGACTAATATATATATATATAATATATATTATTATATTATATATAATATATATATATATATATATATTAAATAATATATATTATATATATATATATATATATATAATATATATAATATATATATATATATATATATATATATAATACTATATATATTATATATAATATATATATATATAATATATATATATTATATATTTATTATATATATATTTATAATATATAATATTATATATATATATATATATATATTATATATATATATATCATATATCATATATATATATATAAATATATATATTATATATCATAATATAGAAATATATATAATAAAGTTACCAAAATCCACGTTACTCTCATCAACGCTTCGCTTTCGTATGCTTGCCGTCCATTTTACTGTATTACTTTTAAAATTTGGTTACATATTATTCGTACAAGCGCAGCATACAGTTATTACATTTATTTTCAGAAACGAAGATCGAAAATTTCACTCCTTCAAATTGAGTCTACTCCGCACATCGTCTTGTAGATAGACTATGAGAGGGAAAACTAGCCTGCTTCTGCACATCAGCCACTTTTAGATTGTCCATCAGTAACTTTGCTTCTCTCGCAGTATTCATCAGAACCTAATACCGTTCTGACAACAGAAAAGATGTGGAAGAAAACCACCACTGTAAACGCTGATGCTGCCAGAATGCTGCTATGCGCAACAGCTTGGATGTCTCATCTGCCCCAACGAAAAATGACCCATTGAATTAAAAAAAGCTTTTATGAAGAAACACCCTATTCAAGTTATTCAATTAGCGAAGGAAAGGAGCTAAATTGCCATATTGCCCTTCAAAACGTTGTATAACCACATTTACCGAATTTTGATAAAATTCACAAAAAATGGTTATCATATTCGATTCGCTCAACAGAGTTTACTTGATCCCATGCTAGTATGGGCTTTGGAGGTAAGATAATAAGAGTCTACAATTTATTAACGGGACAGACTCTTCTTCCTAAGCATATTTATAAATCAGTTGAAATTCACGAAGACTCTCGTTATCGTCAACTCGCACGAAGGTAGTTTTTCAAAGCCAAAAAGTGTCATGATATTTAATTTTCTGACTATTAACCCACCAACAAGCGAGAAAGATTACAGTTCACACCAGCATGTTGCGTTGTTCAACGTTTAATTGACTATAGTTTTGTTTAATTGGAAAACAGGCATTAGCGTGCAGAGGGATAAAGCAGGAAGGGGCTATATACGCCGATTAAACAGATAATCATCGGGTTAATTTTCTAGAACTGGTCATGTTGGTTGCAAATTATTATGTGATTTAACAAAATCATGTCAGAAAGTATTGAAGACAGCAAAAAGAACAGACTGAAAATAATGAACAAAAAGATAAGCCATTGAAGTTAACTAAACAGACCGATGACAGCCTCTATTGTTGACATTTTTTTGTTTTAAAACCTTTGTCATAAGCCTACTTATAATGGTTCAGATGTTCCGCTGATATCAATTTGACAAGACTTCTATGATTGCATAACATGTCAGTCTTGATGGTTTAGGATAGTACCAGAGATGTAGCTGTTATGGACCAATTGGCGATTTGCGTCCGCGCTATGTCTTTCAAGGACAGATATATGAAAGACTTTTTAAAAATAACAGAGTCGAATGATTCATCTGATTAGCTTTGTACAGCTTATAAAATCAGAATTAGCTAAGTGTGGCATTGCACTTTCAAATATTATTGCTTGTTCATTTGACGGAGCTAACAATATGAAAGGTTGTTTTAAATGTCTACAAGCACAGTTCAAAAAGGAAAATGAAGATCTTATTTACACTCACTGTATGGGATACATGCTGAACTTGGTAGTAGCTGATTCCACAGTAACGTTGTTTCAAGCAGAAATCTTAGTTGGATTGGTGGAAGAATTAGCTGGTTTTCTAAGCTCGTCTTATAAAAGAATGGCCGTATGGGAGAGGTAGACAAAGAGGAAAACATATGCTGTTCCCCAAATGCACAAGTTGTAAAAAATAGGAGCCACAGTTGGTGGAGCAAAACATAACTCTCTTCTTCAATTATTTTCGAGAGGGATTTTTATTAAGATTGAGAAAAAGTGTAAACGCAGAGGAACTATTCATTTATTACCGTTTTAAAGAAATATCAATTGCAAATCTAAATTCATGGCAAGAAATTTAATCAGTCATTGGTCCAAATTTGAAAACCTATTTATGTTTATTGTTTTATTAGATTATTTCTTGTTATATCTCCCATTTCAAAATATACTAAGTAACCATACTATTGCTAACAGCTGGAACTTGGATATAGAGAAGTTGCTCAACAAGTAGGCAGATAAAAGGAGTCGATAAACACTTCCAGCCTATCAAAAACCAAAATATTATGCAAAGGTACAGTTATATAGCAATTAGAAGATAACAGTATTAATGTAGAAGTAGAATTGATTTCAAGGAAAAAAGGACTTCAAAGAAAAAGGTAATGCCTTGTGAAAAAAATCAATAGATGAAGCTCCTGGAAATCTCAACTGCTCAAAACTATAAATTGGTCTTTGTCAGTGTTTAGATTGTGCCAGAATAAGTATCGAAGAAAGATTTTAGAAGATTGTTCCAGGTTATAGAAGATTGTTCCTGGTTAGACTCAAAGAAATTTAATAAAATCGTAATGCTTGATAGTTTTCCTACGGAAGTTCTTTGTAATATTTCTAGACTTTGTAAAGTTGAAAGAAATCAGTTATTGATAGAGCTGAAACAGTTTGCAGATTAGTATGAAAGTTTTAAAATGGCTGAAAAAACTTACATTAAAAGAAAATAAGACAATCTAAATAGAGCTAAAAAATCTGTGAATTTGCGATGTAGAATCTGAATTTGAAAAAGACGAAAATCTTTTATGGTGACTGCTCTGGACAATAAAACAATGTTTTCGGTGTTTTTCATGCGCCTTTTTTGTTGTTTTTGAACTCTCACAATCTGGATTGTTTACCAACCTATATGTAGCTTACAAGTTTATACTAACCATACATACCTTGTTCACAAGTCACCTGTGAAAGGGTATTTTCTAAACTTAAAGTAGTTAAGAATCGACTTAGATCTACTTTAAGCTGTGAGCTTATGTCTAATCTTCTTTTCATGAATTTAGAAAGAGACTTGTTTTAAAATTTGGATAAAGATGTTTATATGAAGAGCCAAGGACCAGTGAAGAACTGCCAAAAGCTTTAGGTTAGGTCAAACAACTTCTCTTCACTATTCACATAACCTTCTTAGTTTCGCTGATGTATATACTAAGGTAATTGTAGTAGAGCAATTTTCTTTTTGATTAATCAAAAATAATATCTACACATTTGTAACAATTAAATCCACAATTAAAGAACACTGTTTTATCTTATCAATATGCTGGTTTTTTATTACGTTGTGACTTGTGGTTTTTTTCCCCCTTTTTTTATATTTACTTATGTGCGTGCGTTCAGACTATTATGGCTTCAACAGTGTGATTTTGGTTGCCTAAAACTAAAAATATTACTCATTCATTTAAGTAAATAGACCACTCGTAATTAATAGTATAAGTATACTTATTTTTTCTAGCAGGGAATATTTAGTACGTAATATAAACAATATTATATAAAATATTTATGTGAAATTTAGCTACTTCAAAAATAGCTTACTTTTTCCCTCAACTATTTCCCCAAGTGACAAAAATAGGTAAATGTCTCTTTAAGCATGTAAGAATAATTTATCAAACATTAATATTATCAAATAATCTATTCCTCTAAATTCCCCGGGTAAGGGGCCCCTTTATAATCTTTAGCCGAGGCCCCCAAAGTGCCAGTCGGCCTTATCAAGCGATATCAATGTCTTTTCTTAAATAACGGGCCCGAAATTATGTGCACAAAACAATATACTGCCATAGCATACAGAGTTTTGACAGTCGGTTCAAAAATTTCCGACCTCCGACTCCGGACTCACTCCACCCCTGAAAATTACCCGATCCGACTCACGACTTCCGAACTCCACCTCTTGAATAATTAACGAATCCAACTCCGACATCCGACTCCACCCCTTTTGAAAATTACCGACTCCGACTCGACTCCGACCTCTTCCCACTCCACCCTCTAGAAAATTATATATATATATAATATATATATATATAATATATTATATATATATCATATATCATATATACTAATTAATATATATAATATATATTATTATTATATATATAATATTATATAATATATATATATATTTTGGTGAACTTCAGCAGAGTGAGGATTGTTTTTTGATAATTTGCCCATTTCAACATTTGGATTTCAAGGAATTAGTTAAAAATTAGTGTTGTGTATCCAACTGTGATTTTTAGAAATTTGTGTAATAATTAATATTAATTATTCTTTATTAATTTAATTTAGCTTGAGTATTGGACTCAGTCAGTGTTTCATAGGTTAACAAAGGCAGGAGTAGAGATTTCCCTTATTAATGTGGTTTGCAGTCTTATTTGAATTATAAATAGTTTTCGCATTTAGCTATAGCTTAACATTGTGTATATTAATTTTGTTGGTAATTTTAAATAATTAAGTTTAAAATCTTTATATAGTTAAATCCTATTTATATAATTGTATTTATATAGACTTAGCCTAGGCCTAGGCTATACTATATTCAGCTTGTTTAAATTAATTTCTTCTAGGCCTTGTGATATTTGTTAACTGTAGTTGAGTGAATTATTGTACAAGTTGGACTACTGTTAGGCCTACCTTATTTAAAAAAAAAAAAAAAAAAAAAAAAAAAAAAAATATAATATTTATTTTTTCATATGTAAAAAAAAAAATTGTAGTTAAACTTCTAATACGTTTTCGTTTAAAGATAATTAGTTTTTATTTAGGCTTTAGCAATACTAAAACTAGTTGGTAAAATTATGTAACTTTTTTAAAGATATTAGTTTTTTCTTTTTAGCTTAACAATATTTAAACTGTAGTTGGTAGTTGATAATAATTTAAAGGATGTATCTCTGTGTGATAACTAGTGGGACTGTGGAGGGAATATCGTGATAATGCCCTGCTGTTTGTGAATGCAGAGAAATGTCTGTTGCTAAGAAGAAGATTGCAAAGACTGAGATTGGAAATATGAATAATTGAAAGAAGTGTATTGAGTTAGTGAGAAAGAGGAAGTGTCAAGAAAAAAGTTATTAGGGATGTCGAGGCGAGGAGGGGACTATATGGGTAGGACACGTAATAGTGATGCACCTAGGCAGGAAATGAGGGGAAAGAAAGTATGAACAATAGGTCCTGCAGAATGATATATGAGTTGTAGAATAGAAATAATAGTTTATAAGATGAGGATCCGAAAGTCAATCAGCCTGTGCCCTGCCAGTAACAGGTTCGACTGTCTTCCGATTGGAGAATCAGAGACGTACCAATGTAATGTTGAAGTTTCCTAAGGAGCACTATAAATTGCTAATGAACTCCTACTGTACGATACCTAGATAGGACTTTTCAAAGTAGGAATAAAAAGAAACGATTGAGAGTATGTTATCCAGGTCCAGAGTGAGTGATATTGTGGATAGTAGATAAGAGATTGATTCTTACAAATGTTGATTCAGATGTCATTGTGCAGTGGGTACAAGAGATATAGACTAGAAGGTCAAAAGAATTAATAGCAGATTTTAGGAGATTGATTCAGAAGATGAAAGCTAGTGGAAAGAAGTGACCATGATTCTGGGATTTACCTAGTTAGTCCAGCGGTCAGGAAATGGGGGAAGTAGGCTTTGGTGTAAATGAAAAGTTAGAATTTTTGTTTTTGGAACAATATTTTTCTTGATTTGTGGAGAGAATTTCGGAACAAATATTTTGCAAGAGATGGAGTTCACTTGAGTCGTAAAGTTGCTTTGGCTTTTCAGCACCAGTTGGAGACTTGATTAGCAAAAAACTAGGTAAAGTTGGGATGATGGGCTAAATCTGGATACTAATAATAGCAATGGTAACGGTAACAGTGGGAGATATAAATAAAACTAGTGTACAGCTCAAATAAGGATGATAGCAAAAAAATAGCAGCATTTCGAATATAAAATGCTTTTACACAAATGGTCATAGCCTTAGAAATAAAAAAGAGGAGCTGATTAGTTATACCAAAAATGAGAATCTTGACATTATTTCAAGCGTGAGGCATGAGTGTAATGAAGAAATTTATGGTGACTCATTCAGAGAATATGAAATAGTACGTCATATTCACTTTATATACCAGCTAGAGGAAAGTAGCGTGGGGTTAGCGCTTCTATATTAAAAGCCAATATTCAAGCTAGTATTAATGACACTTTTTAAGATAAATCTAGATATTGATCGGTAATGGGTAGATATCCTTATGTTCAATAAATCATATGATAGGGGCAATTTTATAAGACCTACCCCCTGGCCAGAGCAAGATTAGACTCAGAAATGTAAAAGAAAATTGAAGACTGCAGCCACAGTAAAGAAAAAGATATATTTCTAATGGGTATAATTTTCTGCATAAATTGGATCCTTGTCTTAAATACAGACCATTAGTAGTTCAGATTTATATTCTTGC
>JABUQX010131050.1:10000-27957 GCA_015478945.1 Trachelipus rathkii | reverse complement strand
CCTGAAAACATATATTTCATACTGTCAACTCAATCTCATTTACAACCCAGACTTTCTACTGATCTTCTCTCTACCGCTCAGCATTTAATCCTCTAAACATTCAAACAAGCAATTTTAAAAATATTTCTCTCTTATTATGTTGATAAATTATATAATCTGTTTTAGTTATCCTTTTCTTTTGTATATATTACTCCTTTGATATGACTCTCATCCAAGCTTATCATGCTTTTTCACATAAGAGTAATATATTTATTCTCACATAAATAATATTTATATTATTATCCATTAAACTATTTTCTTATATTTTAATTATTATACTAATAATTATTCAAGTAAGTCAAGTTGAATAGTATAATATGCTAACTCGTATTTACATAATCACATATATAAGTTTTACCAATATCCATTAAAAATGAGGACTTAACAATATATCACCTTACTCTCGTAACTATAAGAATATAATGTACAATACTCGACAAACCAACTTAAACTCATATATCATATTATCGCTACTTAGTAATATTACTAACCACTAAAATCCATTTTATATAAAATCTAAAGGACGGGCTGGTCGCTAGTCAGGCTTTCTTTTACCGAATGCCGTCCATAATTCTTTAACTTCCATCTAACATTTTCGTTCCAACTAACGTAACGCTATTACACTACCCGTATTCCGGTGCCATTGATACACTGTACTTTTCATATAATATGACACATGTCAGTTTAATTTTCTATGCTTACATTGTAAGGCCTGGACTAAAGATGTGTGGATAGTATAATTATAAGCACAACTCTCTAAAATCTAGGTATTAATATTATAATACTAATAATACGGATATGAACAATAATACTATTAATCCTATCTATATCTATCCTATTAATACTTAATGAAAGTTTTAAACAGGGGGTATAATTATATATATTATGTCATTACTCAACATTTGAACTGCGGAAAATATAAGCTATGTGAAAATGAGTTCAAAAAATCCTTAAGCACAAAATATTCAATATAGATGCGACTATATTCTTATACCGTAAGAATTTTTACTATATTAAACCAGTGATATCTAAATTTTATATGTAAGATCATTCCTTTAGCCAATTAGAGATTTTACGAATATACATTCATATCGCAAACTATATCATTTAGCAAAATTTGTTATAGATAGATAATATTATTATAGCACAGACAATGAGCTTATTTGAGAGCCTCACTACTCAATCCTTAGTATAACTGTAAAATATTATATTAGAAGACATTTGTGCTAGTGTTTATCTATGTTTAATATAGATTTAAGTTACATTTTGAAATAAAAATAATATACAATAATTGAATATTTTATAAGATGTTTTGAAAAAGGAGATTTGTAAAAGAATTCATATCCTTTATCTCATCTTTTTGAATTTTATGTGTATTTTATTTAGTTCCTTCTTATTTACTTCTTTCATGTTCAATCACTACATTCGTGGTACTTTTAACTTACTTATTCTTACTTACTTCCCTTTAGTCAACTATCTTTATATCATACTTATTACTCATTATTACTTTACCTTTTTACTTATATACTCTTCGTTATATACTATACACTAACTTCTTACTATATCTTAAGCTTCTTTATAATCCAGGTGTCCCATTCATCTTCATTATTTATAATTATATTATTTTATATACTCCCTTTCACTACTAAGGCCAGTCTCTATGCCTTCCAATTCTTTTTATATCTTCTATACATGGTTTCTTAATATTACTTATTCTCTTCTATTCTTCTTCTACTTTCTCTCCTCCTTCTTATTACTGTTGATATTACTTTATCTGCTTATCTTACTTATACATTGTCAAATGAAATATTGTGAAGTTACTTTAAAAATACGAAATCGGACTATATATATTCTTCCTTAACGTTCTTCTGATTACTTTATTCTTTGCTGTTATTTATCTTCTACACTTTCATATTCTTCTCATTCCTTGGACCATAATATTGCTCTATCCTTAATCGATATACTCATATAAGAGAAAAGATTAAAATATAAATCTATTATGTTTCTATATCTTTATTAACTGATTAATTTATAAACTCTCAGCACTTATTATACTATTACGAATAACGTATTCTTCACTTAAAACCTCTATATACAAATGTTTATTACAACGAATAATTTATTTATAAGATGCCCATTTAATATATATTATTTCACTCATTATTCTTATACCTATATATATACATACATTATTAATTATAATCACTTATATATATATATTAGAACCTATAGACTTTATATATAGGAATGTCATTAACCACGTTACATAATACAATTTGTACACGATCCTAACATTTTTATTTTCACCTCCGTAATTAGTAAATAAATATTCAGACTTCTAATAGTATATTCATATACCATTTATTATCCTATTTATATATATGTTAAATTTCTACTTCTTATGCATTTTATCTATATATATACCTATATATATATTATAAAATCTATATATAATATATATTATAATAATAATATATTATATCTAGTTAAGTATATCATACTATATATTATACTTTACTATCATATTTATACTTATATTTACTATATATTAGTGTACACTATAAACCCTTACCTGCCATAATGTACATGCTGCGTGATGCACGAAAAAAATCAAATGAAATACACCATGAACTGGATTTTTTTTACTTGATTTTTTTATTTACAAAAATTCATATTTTCTTTTTCACATTTTTATTTTTTCTGCATAAAATTGTTTTTAGATTTTAGTATATATATTATGATTAAAAAATATATTTTCAACATATATTTATTTTAGGGAAAAAATTTATTGATCTTTTTATCTCTTTATATATTTTCCTACTACTTATTATATCAATCAAAATTAAATGAGTATAAATCTGAGTAATTAATCAAAAAGTAGTATTAAAAACTACAACAATGCACATTAACTATATAATACTGAAATATATATATACAAAAAAAAACATCTTTCTGAAGCAATTAAAAAAATTATATAGCAAAAATGGTAATATGCAACTAATATACAGTAATTATGAAGGTGAAATAAGCGTTCAATATTAATCTTATACAAAAATAATAGGGGGAAGAAGTATAGTAGTGAACCAATATCTCAAAAAAGATAATTAATATGCCGTGAATCATATATAAGTCATTGAAAAACTTTATGTAATAACGTCGAAGTTCAAAAAGATCCTCCATTTTGGATTCGTCTGACATTATCGATTTAATTCGAACATTCCTTATTCATACTCATTATTGAATCAAATGAAAATATGGGACTTGAAGAGGGCACTATTTAACTCCTACAATCAATTAGTATCGGAGAAGGTAGTAAAGAGAGTACACTGTCTAAATACAAGACATTAAACAATGTAAAACCATAATCTTCAGTTTCGGAGGTAATAATCCTCAAATAATTATACTAATAATAATAATGATAATATTCACTCGCGAGAGAGAGCAAATCTACGTTGATAAGTAGAATAAAGCTCACTCATAAACAAAAAGACTCAAACAAACAGTAAGACATGAGCCCCAAGATTCTCCTTTCAATACTCATATATCTATGGTGAGAGAGCAGGCAGTCTATCCATGAGGATCCTATCTGCCAGCTGCATCGCTCCTATAACGAGTCACTGAGAGAGTTAATGAAGTAATTTATAAGGTAACGGTTTCTCTTAAATGATATCGAAATATATTTATACATTTAGTTATTTTTTATTTATTGCAGTATAATCTCCTCTATCTTTCCGATCTTTCCGTAATTAGTTGATAATGGATATCAGGATTTATTTTCGACTTTCACCTACGAGCATACAAAAGAGAGATGAGGGCGATTGACCGTAAAATAGATATGGCTATATCATAATAATTTGTTAATGATTTCTTATACCCCGATCGTGATGGAGTCACACGAAAGCTGAAAAAAAATAAAGTGTGAAAATTTCCAATAAATAGAAAAAAAACTAAAAAAAATTGAGATTTTTATTTGGAAGTAAAAAATTAAATAGCATCAATAAAAAAAACATAATATACTCTGACAGCTAGAGATCACTGTAATTAATTATTAATGGTTATTGATGTAACAAAGAGAGAGGATTATATCAATCCTTATATATTTATAACTGACTTAGATCTAAAAGTAGTCGTATTTTATATATTAGAATAATAGTGTATAATAACCTATGTATGTGTTTTGTGTATCATGTATTACATGAATAATATAATAAGCAAGGAAATATTATAATTATATGACCTAAATACTAGATACTTGTAGTCTATTATGACCACAGTCATTCCTTTAGGTCAAATATATATAATTATGAATGTTTATATAAATTATATAGATGAACCTGTTATATCAATACTATCACCGACACAACGAGAGAGCTTAACAGTTGATTAGGATCATTTTCAACTATTTCTTTCCAAAGTTCCTGAAAGAAAATAAAGAGATGGGGCAGAAATAATATAAAAATTTATTTGAATTAGGAAGTGAATTCAGATTAGCTTACTAGAACATAATTCTTTAAGTATTATAATACTATATATTATGAAATTAATATAGTATATAATAATATTAAATAATCGATATATAGTCTAATTAATCTATGACTAAATTAAGATGAATTACATCCGATATAATTATATAAAAGTTAAATGAAAAAAATATAAATATGCGAGAACAGATATATTAGTAATTGAGATATCATACTAATGAATAAGCTATAGTAAATATAATAAGTATATAAAATAATAATCATATACTTATATTGTAATTATACAATGAATAAATTATATATCCGGGGCGAATATATATTATATATGTAGGAATGCTAAGCACATATTTTGATTATAATATTCATAATTCGATATTTAGATAATTACATAAATTAGATTAACGCAAAATTAATATACATCTGTTAATTAAAATATACCTAATACATATAATAAATCAATTAAAAGTGATACAATATAATTAATCACATTATATGTAGAAATATACTGCTAATTAATATAGGGCAATGAAGTTACATATATGTTAAATATTAATTATAGTTATAGATAATAAGTGCATACTCATATTTATTTGATCGATCTCATTCATAAATAAGTAAGGAAGTGTAATTCTCTATAAAAATCTAATTATGACCATGCGACCAAGTTAAGTTTGATTTTGCATGATAGACTATTTTTATTTGTTTTAACTGATCGAAATTTATATGTAATTATTTGTTGTGAGTATTATCGCATATAATAGATGTATCCGCAAATGCAGCAGAAAGTACATCGGAATACCTTCTACGAGATTTATTGGCATTTAGCGAGGATCAATCTTCTTCATTCCATTCATTTATTAAAAATATCTTTTAGGATGTATACAGATGCTCACTATTAAGGCTTCTCAAACTCATTATTATATATGTGATGTTCCTGGATACCAATATGTTTAAAATCGTGTAGTTCCGGCCTCTAAGAGTATACCATATTTATAATAATTATATATAAAGTAAAAACATTTTTTTATTCGATGCTCTGTCCTAACCGATGGCCACCTAATGTAGTATTTCATTCACTTGCAGGTGTCGCAGCGCACGGCGGCTAGGGTAGGAGACAGTTCACAACAGCACACGAGGAATCTCTTGCGCTCGTTCCACCCCTTGTTAAGATACTAGATGTACATAAGGGTCCATTACTGATGCTTGTCATGGTAGCCTCATCTGGCTTCCGCAAAGGTGAAGAGAACAACCTGTAAAGTATAACTATTATCAAGTAGATACAGGTCATACTATTTTATTTCGATATCATAGTATTTTTCAATTGTATAGCAATTTTGTTATCTGATGAATAGCAGCGAGCTTAAAATATATTAGTAACTCACTTATCTAAAATCATCATCGTCAAGAAGTATTCGATTTTATCATCTCTTTCTGTTAGCTCGAACATAGTATAAATTGAGACCTCTTACATACAGATTGTTAAAGAGTCAAGTTATGAGAGTGATATGTGGAAAACGAGGGAAGTGAGAGATATGAAATTTAAAATTATATGACACGTATTGAATGTAGGAGAGAGTCGATTTGGTATAAGTAATATGTAATTGGGTAAGAGCATATAGGAGAGGCAATGTTAGAATGATATTATTTAGAGAGATGGTCACATCGTAGGCAAGGAAATATCTTTAGAATTAGAGCGGAACGTTTGGAGTGGTACGTTGGGTAGAAGAGAATGGCAAGATACTCCATGCTTGAACAGACAATGTAGAGACTTAATGCGAATTGGGAAGTTATTTTGAGAGTGAGTCTGTGAGATAAGAGATTGAATAACGAAAGAGAGATAGCGCTGGTGAGCGACAATGGATATTGAGTACTAAACGAAAACAGTATTGTGAGGGGAGGAGGCGCGTTGCAAGCAATTGAGTACATGAGCGGAGACTGCGAGCATGGGTCACAGACGCCAAATGGTTAAGTTATAGAGATCTAAGGACTCACCGAGTGGCTTGAACTATATACTCTCGACTGTATGGAGCGTATTATCTAATATTTGTATTCCCGAAGAAATTTCATGTATCGGTTTTCTTTGTGGTTTGGTCCTTTCTCTCATTATTATTATATCTAACATTTTTGATTTTGATATTTCTAAATGACTACTCATTGACAAATACATCTCCTCGTCTCATACATTCTTTCTCGCTTCTCTCGACATCAATACGGCTGGTCACTACTGTTACCGTCGTCTCTGGAACTTCTCTCTCTCAATTCTTAATTTACCCTTCACTCTGGTCTCTTCTCTGCACTTTCTCTATCGTGCATAATGCAGCTAATTGATTACAAGGCAAACTAAGGATGTTTTACTGCGCGTCGAAACGCATGTACGCAAATACATACTATACTGTGTCCCGTGCGTATTCTGTATGATTTGGTGCCCTTTTACTATGGTCCTGTCTCTGGATTTTTGCATACATTACTAAACTATTAATGCGACTTGTAGAGTGAGCTCATAAAGCTGCGGGTTTATGATGCAATTTTTTCGTTGTACTTTTGGAGGACAAGGAGATGTAGTCGTATGAATTTAATTTCTATTTTAGTGTTGTGGGTGGAGCACTGGTTAATTTGCTTGAAAAAATGTTGATAATCCCATTTTGGTGTAATAGCAAGTGTATGCTCACAAGTAGACACCATGGAGCACGTTGGCCATACTTGTTAATAAAGGTAGAATAATTACAACTTTGGGTATATTATTGATTCTAACAAATGCTTGCAGTCAAATACTCGTAGCTTATTTTTTGGTATGAAACTGTAACAAGTAAATATGAGGTAGGTTACCAAAATGTGGATTTAATGACGTTGTTAAAAATACTGGAGAGACTTAGGGGAGGATCATTGAGCATTGGTAAAGAGTAATGGAGATAGTGTTACGGGTCATGTATTCGTAAATTCACGGCCACATATGTCCGATTAACTAAATTAAGGTGTATTTAAGTTGTGGAACTTTTGTTAATGTTAACCTCAGTTTTTTTCCCATGCTTAATGTGTTGGTTAGAATTTTTCGTAGCGCTTGACATTAACTTTCTTACGCCTCTGTTAAATCCTTTAAACTATGTGCACTTTAGCTTAACTATTTTAATTTTAATGTGAAAACAATCGTTACGGACTCACGTAGCATATAATCGTTAATCCAAAAAAAATTGGTGTCGTAAACCTTCAAAAGTAGAGTCGTGTTTGAGTTAGCATGTTATGTTGTTGTTTGTGTTGGTTCGAACGAGAATAAATCCGAACAGAATTTCTTAATTGAACTGAATATAAGTTATTCGTTGGACATGTCGTATCTCCTGTGTTTTATCTTCCCTCTTCTATGCTGATAGGGTTGAAAGAAAGAATATCATTCCATTTACATTTTCCGACATTACATTCTCCTATTTCCGTTTCTCCCCTCTAACGTTATCTGCGAAAGAGAATAGGGAATAATGTTTGTCGAACTGAGTGTGATGTCGGTTTCCGCCAGCGGTGCAAACATCGCTTACCTGTGAGTGACATACTCCTCCCCCCTGGCATCTCTTACGGCCTGGTTTTTGTTAGAATTCCAATCTTTCCACGGGGCAGGAGTTTCGCTTATTCCCAGATGTGTCATTTATATTTTAATATCGTAAAAACCAATTGGCGGACTCGCTACATTGATTCCTACATTGTTTGTATTCCCGCCAAAGGGTCAAATATAAAAAGTATTGCCTCACTACCCTCCACAACGCCCACACATACTTACCGCCACTAACACTCACTCTCTTCATCCGTTAGAAGCTGGTAATTCTTCTGAAAGGAGGGGCGGAGTCTAACACACAGAGGATAAGTCTACAACATTTCTTTTTATCGTATTTACCGTTAGCCTATTATGATAGTACGGTATCGGCGTTATGACACCATTTATATATATGAGATCTACACTCACGGTGGTCAATAGCTAAGATACAACGTAACTATGTTAGAGAGTAGGGGCTTGGAAAAAAAGTATGAACCAGGTTTAATACGCGCACTTTGTAATGTAAAGTTAGTTACTGCCTTCTCACTGGTGTTCCCCACAGGGAGGAACTGTGTTAA
This sequence comes from Trachelipus rathkii, assembly GCA_015478945.1. Taxonomy (NCBI): domain Eukaryota; kingdom Metazoa; phylum Arthropoda; class Malacostraca; order Isopoda; family Trachelipodidae; genus Trachelipus; species Trachelipus rathkii. Next base: position 19,342 of record JABUQX010131050.1, on the reverse strand, counting down.
GTGTTAACAGTTTATTAGGACGCGGCGGCAGTCTCCTCCGATGCGCCGACCCACTTAGTCTATTCAACAACAAACCCACCAACACCGACACCTCAACTGCGGCCACCCCAACGAACACACACACAACAACCTCTACCATACAACCAGATGCAACAAGCCACCCCCCTGGGTACACCGCCCTATATATATATTATAATATATATATATTATGTATATATTAGTATATTTCTGATATATAGTATAGTATATATATATATATATATATATATATTTAATAATAATCTATATCATTATATATATACTTATATATATCATATATATCTATATTTAATATCTAGTGAATGGGAATGACATCCGGATCCCGCATCGCATCCGCATACCGCATTTCGCGGAACAGTCGCGGCACATTAAATTTGACATCCACATGCCGCTCAGCATCTGCATTAAGCGGGATAGTCGCATGACCGTCCGCATCTCTCTTCTTTGATAAATGAGAGAGGTGAGGATTGTGTTGTTCAACCTTTGAATTAAATGCATATAAATAAGATATGTTTTACTGGTGCGCATCTTTATCGAGTTGGGAGTTTGTTGGGAATAAATTGAATTTGATATTTCGATTTCTGTATATATATAGGGTATATCGTTGTGCTGTACGTAGTACTATATGATGTTATTTTAGCTTGATATGTATACTATGATTTAGTATTTAAATAATATTCTAATATTATATATAATTAATATAATACTATATTATATATACTCTATATATAATATATATATTATATAATATATATCTATTATATATAATTTATTACTATATTATATCTTTTATATAATATTTATATATATATATATAATATATATATTATATTATAATATATATTATATAATTATATTATATATATATATTATATATATATTATAAATAATATATGACATCGGCCGATTTGGGGGCCCTTGCGTTGCTGCCACCTGCAACGCAACTTAATTGGAATGAAGCTGCTCTTGTCTCTGGGTGACGCTTCGATCCTTCTGCCGCCAAGGTGGAAGCTGTAATCGTTGATTGACGGGATGAGCAGGTTCAATTCCTTTTCTTCGACTAATCTTTCTCTCTCGATTAATCCATGGTTGAATTCGTGCTTGCTCTCTGCGCCATTTCGCAGCTAGGAGCCAGGCGTATCGGGGGATGGCAAATCTCTGTTTCCGCTATCAGTACTCTTGTAATTTTTCATTCATCTAGGAATCGATGCAGGAGCTGGCTTTCATCAAAGATAAGTGCGCTAACCTCCTTGATTCTCTACTGATTATCTTTTGGCCTCCTTGCCAAACATTCTAAACACTTTCTGTAACTCTGCTCTTTCCTCCTCTTAATTTGATGATCTGTGGTTCTGGTGCTAATTCTCCAACGTGAAAGGTTCCAATCCCATCTTCGGGCCTCTATTTTCCGCTATCTCCTATTTTCCCTCTAACTCAACCCCTGGACGATTCTGGCATTCCCTCATTCCACCTTCTTCTCTCTCCGGTGTCTAATTGCTTCAGTGTCGGATTACATCATTTGATGGTGCAATGGGCTCCTGAACAATCTCTATGGAACGATCTAGGAAGGGGGCGGGGGTGGGGGCCCGGGAGGCCATTCCTTCCCGAGTTTTGAGGGAGTGTCTTTCCGTGCTGACCCGCCGCGCCTGGTTCACTATATTCTCTATGTTCAATAAACTCTTCCTCAGTGTTGGAAGCAGTCTTGTCCAGCCTATTCCGGAAAAATAGGAAGCCGTTGCTCTTCAACTACGCCTATAGCTCTCTCAGTTGTATTTCTAATCTAAGATATTTGAAAACCCTTCTCAATCTATTTTTTAGATAATTGGAGTCTCATTCACCTTTGCCGATACGGCAGTGACGGTTTCGGCGGCGAGGTTACTGGCGATATATTTTCTATCTAACTGATTTTCGGTTTTCCGCCAGGAACTACGGGGACACTTGCGTGGTGGCGCTTGACATTCAAGGCCATTTGGACCGGGTATGGAGACGCGTCGCTTGGCTTTCTCCAGCTCCCCCCTTTGGGGTTTTCTCCTTCTTTTGCTTTAGCTATATAGTCTAGTTTTCTTTCAAAAATAGCTCATATTAGCTGTTTTTGACTTGCGCCATATTCTTCTTACTTTTCTATCCATAGTGGTGTTCCTCAGTGGTTCTGTCTTATCCTCCTATTTATTCTACTTTTCATTCATGATTCTTCTACTTGCAATCTACTCTATCCCATCATATGCTGATACTCGCATCGTGGACCTTCATTCTTCTTTTTCAAGCTCATTTTATTCTTGATCCTTTTAATTCTGAATCCGCTCCGTCGTCTCAAGTCTTTTGTTCTAATTCCTTGATGATCTGGATGGAATTTGGGTGGGGTCGTCCTCAAGCCTTTGGAATTTCATTCTTTTTTAAAACAAAACTTCTCATCTCCTCTTTAGACATCTTTTAACGTTTCCTATCCATGTTAGAGTTCTGGACTCCTCGTCTCATCCTGTTGACAATATAAACATTCCTTGGCTTAAGATAACAGAATGTGTCTTGCGACTCACTACATAAACAAAAAGACAAGGTTGGCTAGGGCGGCGCTCAAAGAAAAGGGTGAGTTTGTAGAACTTGGAAGACTGTTTTTTTTTCCTCTTTTCAGTTGCTTTAGTTATACAAGGGGCCGCATCGCCTTTGTATGGGTACTGCTCTCATATCGGGCGGGGGTGGGGGCTCTGGTTTCACTGGTTTTGTGTGGTGGTCAACAGGCAAAAGGCTTAAAAACTGTTCTGTACTGTCTTCCAGTTCACTTGACCCCATATCTTTGCGGCGCGATGTCTGGCTGCCATTATTGTCTTTCCTAGTAGGTTTCTATAGGTATCGTAGCGGCGGAGCTTATCACTCGCGTAGCCACACTTTACGGAGGGGCCTCGTGTGACGAGATAGGGTGCTGCTGTGTCGGCGCATGAGTTTTTGTTTTTATTGGTTCCCGGCTAGTTCGGTGCGGGTGCTTCATTCTTGTTCTGCCACCCTCTGTTTGTGGAATTTCTTCCATCTTCTCGCTCGCTCTCCGGTATTGGTCTCTTTATCGTGTTATTTAAATCTCTCTGCACTTTAAAGCCTGCGTTGGCCCATCTGGTAGTTTGGCGTTAAGTTGATGACGATGTCTGAGGTGTGGCACTCATCCTGAATAGGGAGTTAGGGCTCTGCCTGGAGTGGTTGCGTGACAACTGTATATATATATTAATTCTATAATTTATTATATTATATATTATATTACAAACCTAACAAAAAAAACACTCTAAATACCACAAAACATAATACACACAAACTAACCTAATACCCACCACTAACATCATCACACACAACTACCCCAAAAATACTGATCAAAATTAACACATAATACAAAATCATACAAAACAGAACACCCAGATAAATACTTAAATACTCTAATCACCACCCAAAAACATCAAACCACCCTACCAAATACAAATAAATAATACCATAACACACCACATACACACAATAACCCACTAAAACTAATAACCACACACAATACAAACCACACAATATTATATATTATATTTTATATAGGTATCATATATATATATATATGATATATTATTATTATTATTTGACCCCCATATAACATAATAAATCGAAATATATTATCGATATATATATTAATACTATATTATCTTATATATATATATATTATATATATTCTATTTATATATATATTTATCATGTTATTCATATATCCTAACAACATATTATAATTTCATAATCTATATAGTATATATATAATATTATATATATATTTAATATTATAGTAATTATTTATATATATTAATATATATATATATATTATCATATATATATATATTATAATAATATATATACCGTACTTATGTTAATAATATTATCTAATATACTAATATCATATACTATCTCGTATATTATACTTATAACCGCAATTTCTTTCAAGCCCATATGCTTAGGTGACTCATATGTCTCCCTGGTTCCAAACTCAATTAACTCACCCTATTTACTAACTTAAATAAATAATACAATATCTAATACTTCTTCTTATCTCCTTCTATTATAAAACAACTTTTTCTTTACTATTTAATCTATACTATATCCTTTATCGACTGTTTATTTATATATACTAGTCGTCTTATATATATTCCTTATATGGTTTGTAATCAATATATATATATACAGTAAATTCTTATTCATATTAATATACTCTATCTTATTTACATACTGTATGATATATACATAAAATTATAATAAATATAAGTCTTATGGTAGAATAATATATCATAATTGTTCAAACATGGTTGCTAGTATATATATATATATATATATATATATTATATGCTATAGTACCTATAAGAAATAAGCGGTATTGTATATATTACTGGTCTTTATTTTACGATACTATGGGTATAATATATATACACCTATTCACCAGCACATGTCCTGTATGACGATATTATAGTTCATATATATTAATATTATATACTATATATATATTATATTATTTTATCGGGAGTTGACTTCATTAGATACATCCTCACTTATATATAGACCGTGAAACGTGATTCTCAAAGCCATGAGGCTATATACTATTAGTTTTCACAAGTTAGTATCCAATTATTGACATCTATATAATAATTTGATACCGGGCGTGAATGTGTGTAGTTAGCTTACTTATATATTTAAATATACATTTATTAGTAATACTATTATATATGTGAGTACTAAAGTTGCAGGTATTGTATTATCATTAAGAGGATTTATATCCATACTATTTCGTGTACACTAAATCGCGCTCATTGATCATAATATAGGGGTAGGTACTGTAGTTACTGCGCTACAGTATTGAGTTAAGCATTAGTAGGTTATAATCATTCTGTTCCCAGCCAACGTGGCAGTGGCCGCTTTGTTTGTGTATCGGTATTTCCTGGAGTGTAGTGATAATAAGGTGAAGCGAAGATATAGAGATTTGGATCGGTGATATTTGTTATTGGCAGGATGAGTTGGCGTGCTTGGAAGCAAAGAGGGAGAACAGGTTGAAGAGAGGTGAGTAGGAATAAGTTTTGCAAAGGGCTAGAGAGGCCGGTGCTGAAGTTACAAGGCAGCAGAAACCACAAGACGGAGATTAATGGTGGTCAGTAGAGAAGAGGAAGGAGAGAGTTGAGATTAGAGGTAGAAGAGGGAACTGAGAATAAGGATGGTTGGATGAAATGTGTATTTTAGGTGGAACTATTTGGGAGAGGAGGGCGAAGGAAATGTACGAAGATACTGAGTGGTATAGCCAGTATGGGGAGTAGTTAGAGCCGTATAGCTTTGAAGCTAGACAATAGTGTGGGGTGAAAAGTGGATATTTTGAAGGTGTGCTTAACCACTCGGATTTTACTATATGGGCGCAGACATGGAGTAGTACCACAAGATGAGGATAGTAGAAATTACAGTCGGTCGGAGCATTTTTGTTAGGTTTTTGGCGGAGCGATAATGGAACGATAGAGATTACAGACAGAGAATCGAAAGAATAAGAGAGAGGTTGGGAGTGAAGGCTATATTTGGATAAGATGGGATATAGCAGATTGATGGTGGTGGGGACATCTGGAGAGTAATTGCAAGGGGAAGAGTGACCAGGAAGAGCATTGGGTAGTGGAGACCGGAGAACGATACCGAAGGAGGAAGAGATTGGAAAGCGCTCGGTGGTAGGAACTCATTGAGAGACATGGATTTGCCGTTCTGTGCAAGGAGCCTGAGGAAGATGGAGTTTTCTGGCCAGGATAGAGGAAAGATTCAGAAGAGTGCTGGCCCGCTGACAGGGTCTTAACCCTTCTGGAGCGTTGTAAACGTTGTAATATATAAATGTATATATATATTTTCTATATATATATATTTAATAGGGTATATATATATTATATATATAATTATATATATATATATATATATTTATATATATTATTTATTTAATATTATATTATAAATATAAATTTATATTCACAATACTCTTCGAAGCCGTAAAGCTTTTTACAATGAGATTCCGATTCCTCCGCTTGGTCCGCCATACTTATGTTCTTAGGATCAGCATCTCGCACTGCATCGTCATCCTCATCCCTTAAAGATATCCGCTATCGTCCGCATCCGCAACACAGTCAAAGTTTCTGACCTCCGGTCCTCACATAATTATTATATATATAATTTATTATTATTTATTAATATATTATATTATATATTATATTATATATTTTTATATATTATATATATTATATCTATATATAATATATTATATATGTTTATTATATATGTTAAATTAGAGTATATAATATATATAATTATTTTATAGTATATAATATATATTTATTATATCTTATTATTATTAATTTATTATTTTATTATATATGTATATATGATATATATAATATTATATTTTATAGTTATTTAACGTTATAAAAGCCATATTCAAATGTTATCTGTATCTCACCTGAACCTGGTCTAGTTAAAGTTGTAGATAACTTGACAATGAATTTTTTTTTTTGTTAACTTTGTAAGAAGCACTTCAATATTGTTTAAACTGTGTAAACAGCACCTAGATCTAGCACTTCAGATAGAACCCTCTACTTTTCTTGAGGCTTGAGTTTCGAATTCGCCTTATTTAGGCGGATGAATTAAAAAGTGTCAGAAAAAGATGTGGAAAGAAAAAAATTACACTATTTTTAATTAAGTTGAAATTATCTGCTAACTCATAAGTGCAACTAAAGTGTTGTCTGCAAGTTACAACGGGTGAGTTGCTTAGGTAGGTTTAATTCTTTTGTTGCAATGGCAACACAATTGGTTTTGCATCCGGTTGCGATATTCTCCTCTTCATTGTCATTATTGGAAACAAGAAATGTTTTCAGTGTCCAACTCATGTAGGCGTAATGGATGGAACAAGGTGTTGGTGAAAAATCTCTCTTTCATTTCTTTCTGGAACAACATCCTATTATAATTGTCTATTTTCAAATTTCATGTCGTTGGAAAACCGACCTGGAGAATATTTTAATTGATCAGCTAACTATTTGTGCAGACGAGAAATAATTTCTCTTTATAACCTAAACTGTAAATACAGCTAATTTATAAATACCCTCATTCTCAAGTCCGTTAAATCCAACTTTCGAAGTTTGCTTCATATAGCTAATCTCCTGCTTTTCCTTCTCATAATCTTCAAGCATTGACGGTGATTGTTCAGATGTTTCAGGTTTGTCACATACAGTTTTCTCAAAAGCCGTTTTAAGGCTAGCTATAAAAAGCATGACATTCCCAATTGTAGATGCTGATTCACTAATTTTTTTTTTTTTTTTTTTTTTTTTGTAATTTCTTCGTAAGGCTCTAGATAATTCACACGTCCATACTATGTTATTCACTCTAAATTGTTAGGAACAGGTATTTTGGATTTGCTATCAGCATATAAACAAAGCGACTTTTTCAATTCTTCGGTTATTTTCAAAATATGCAGAGTGATGTTCCATCTTGCAAGTGAATCACGTACAACGTTTAATACACTCATTTTAGCATCCCTTGAATTTTCTTCAACTTTTCAAACCATGATTGAATGATGGAAATGAGTGGCAATCGTTCGATATTTGACAATGTCGTTTATTTCCTTTTATGAGTCAATTCCACTTTTAATTGTTAACTGTATTTTAAACATTGTACAATCCAAATTATTTATCGTGTTTGTTCCAGAATAGCGCATTACGCAACAAACACTTGATCATTCAATGTCCCATTTTTTAACATTTTATCAAAATTTCTTGAAATGAACTAATGTTTGGAAGCTAAGGGTAGAAGTTGGTGAGGCTTCCCAGCAGCAGATAGGTGACAAGCTTTCTCATTATTTATTCATAATTATTTTTTTCTTCACACTATCCAAATAATTAATCAAACATTATAAAACAAATAAATAATTTAAAATTTTTTAAACATCCGCAACAACCACATTTAATAATTTTGGATAGGTATGCGGCTGTTTTAAAATCGTTAATTGCGGATGCGGATGTCACGCACATGACTAATATATATATATATATATATATATATATATATATATATATATATATATATATATATATATATATATATATATATATATATATATATATATATATATATAGTCAAGGAGTAAAAGTTATTTTTTCTTGTTCCTCCACTAGCACAGGTAGTAGTTGATTGCTGTTTTGAAGTTCCACGTAATAGCTCCTTTTACGTTGTGAAACCTACCTAGGAAGCTATATGTTACGCTGGCTACTCGAGGCTAATGAACCAGCAACATAAGTCATTATTATCCTTTTTTTAACTTATATCTATATAGTACGGATTAAAAGAGCTCTTTGGGTTTGGTTAAATTTATTTAACAGCATCTTTTAATAGATTTAAAAAGGTCGATGCCATAGATTAAAGAACAGTAGTTGTTAAGATATATAAATTTTCCTTGTCGCACTGTACTCGAGCTGAGTTTCTTACAAACGAAATATCAACTTTATTTTAAAAAACCCGTCAACCTAAAGAAAACCCGCTAAAAAAATGTATTTTACAAAATGTGTAGTAAATAAAGTATATAAAATATAAACAATAAGTTTCATAAAGAAAACATTATAAATAATCATTATATCATAAAAACATTATATAGCAACATATTATTATGTAAAAAATGGATTGATAATAAAAGCTCCAAAATAAAATTGATTAAATTGTTACCTTCCCAAAATTCGTTTTCTATAAATAAAATAGATTTGGTTTATATATATATATATATATATATATATATATATATATATATATATATATATATATATATATATATATATATATATATATATATATATATATATATATATATATATATATATATATATATATATATATATATATATATATATATATATATATATATATATATATATATATATATATATATATATATATATATATATATATATATATATATATATATATATATATATATATATATATTCTTACTACTTATATATATATATAATAAGATATATAATAATAATATATTTATATGTATAATATATATATATAAACTCTTGCTAAATATATATATAAAGATATATATATATATATATATATATATATACTAGGGTTTTCTTTAGTTTCTGTTCTATCTCTATTCTTTTTTTATTTTTCTTAAGCACCTAACTGTTACGCTGATGACTAGATTCATCATTATTTTTTTAAATTTCTGAATGAATCTGAAGCAATCCCAAATGGCTGATACCAAGAACTTAGAAAGGTACCGTTGAAGCAACTGAT
>JABUQX010131050.1:0-5000 GCA_015478945.1 Trachelipus rathkii | reverse complement strand
TATTCATGATGAATTCTATTTCACAAAATAAGGTATTCAAGTTATCATCTGTCAACCTTATTGGCTGTTCTGAGAGTGAATCTTTTAATATGTTTCTCACAGTTCTAATATGTCTTTCAAAATGACCTTTATGAGAAGCATGTGATGGCTGAAATATCCACTGTATTTCTTTTTGCTCAAATAATTTACTTACTTACTTGTTGTTCCAATTTTTAACTTGTTCCTTTAATTCTTTATTAGCTTTTACAAAATTGGCTCCGTTATCTGATAGGATCAATTTCACATTACCTCTGCGGCTGATAAATCTTCTAAGAGCATTGATAAAAGCATCAGTATCTAATGAATAAAACATTTCTAAATGTATTGCTCTGCTGCTTAAACATGAAAATATTAATCCATATATTTTTTCTCTAACTCTTCCTCTTCATCTTATAACAAAAAATTGACCAAAACAATCTATTCCCATGTTTGTAAAAGGAGGAATGTCATTCTGAAGTCTAACACTGGGCAAATCTCCCATCAACTGTTCAGTTGGTCTTGAATGAGGCTTTCTACAAATTATGCAGTCTTTCAGAATTTTCTTAATAATTCTGTTTGTTCCAATAATGAAATACCTTTCTCTCAATGTATTTAAAACTGTTTGATTTCCTGAATGTCCATTAATTCTATGAATGTGTCTTATAATAAGTACTGTTAAATGATTATTTGGCAAGATGATTGGAAGTTTAAACTCATTTGGTACATTCAAGTTTTTGTTCCTCCCACCTATTCTTATGATTTCTTCATTATCTAAATACGGTAGGAATTTTGCTAAAATATGTCTTTTTGGTAAAGTCTCTTTCCTTTTTATTTTTTAGTTTATATCATAGAACTCTTTATTTTTTTGCATATTTATATATAGCTTTTCTGCATTTTTTAATTCTGTTATTGTCAAAGGACCTTTATTCCACTCTTTCTTATGCAGACCCTTTTAGCTCTTAAAATCCAAGCTACTTTTGCTTTTAATTTCATCAGTCTGATGCAGAATCTAGCAGTTTGTCTGTTGCACTTTCTTGTAATTGTATGGCCATGGCAGGTTTATTTTTTATAATTTCCTCATTGTTATCATCTAATTTCATGCTCCATATTTTTCTCTGGCCAATGAGCCATTGTTTTTTGTTCAAAAACTCATTAACAGATAAACCTTTACTTGCTATGTCTGCTATATTCAGTACATAATTGACTTGTGTTTGTTTGTGGCCTTATGAAACACACTCTATTATGAACAAATCTTTTAAATCTTTTTGACTCATTTTTTAGTTATTGCAATACAATTTCCCTTCAACACCAAAAATACTCATTGTTTATGTTCATATCTAATTCATCCTTTAAAGTTTGTTGATATTAACTTCTAGTTTTGCTGCACTCAACTCAATTCTAGGGACGGTTAGCATCAAATTTTTATTTCATGGTATTAATCTAGTTTAGGTAATACTAAAGAGCAATATATTTCAAAATATTAAACTACTGCAGCATATGCAACTTGAGAACCGTCTGATAAATAATGCAGTTCTATACTTGTATACTTTAATTAAACAGTTTGGATTATATGCCTTGGTATTTGAAAATCATTCAACTTATGAATGTTATTTAGCCATTTCATGTAACTTTTTTTTATATCTGATGGGATTTCATCATTCCAGTCTATCTTTTTATCACATAATTTTTGAAATATTTTCTTTGCTACCACAAGAATTGGGTTTATTATTCCTAATGGATCATATATAGAAAATATACAACTAAGAATACCTCTGTTGGTTAATTCTTTATGCTCTATATCTACACTAGCTTTTATTATATCATTTTCTGGATCCCATTTCAGGTCTAATATTTTTTGTGATGGCAGTTTATCCAAAGATAAGTTTATCTCTTTAAAATCTTTGCTCTAGTCCTGATTATCAATATTTTCTATAAAAAAAATTCTTGAATTACTTGCACTTCATGCAGATTGAATCCATTTATTTTTAAAATTTCTTTTACTTCATTATAAACTATTATAGTTTCTTTCTGATTTTACAGACTTTAAGCAGTCATCAATATAAAAATTTCTAAGGATAGTGTCATTGGATAAAGCACTAAATTTTTCTACTTCATTTACCTTTGCAGTTTGCTTCAAAACATAATTTGCTATTGAAGGGAAACTTACTCGTTTAAATATGTGAACTTTAACTATATTCCTCTGGAGCATTATTTAAATTTCCATTTGGGAACCATAAGAAGAGCAATAATCTTTATCTTTATTAAGCACTTGTATTTAATTGAACATTTTTTCTATATCTGCTATAAAGGCATATTTCTTTTGTCTAAATCTTAAAAGTATGTCTTTAAAGTTAGAAATATAATCAGGATCAGTCAGTAAATTATTGTTTAAAGAAATATCATTGTATGGTAAAGCTGCATTAAATACTACTCTTCATTTTTGTTTTTGTGGGTAAATAACTCTGTGATGAGTCAAATAAAACCTCTCAGTATTTAAAAGATCATTTTTCCCTACCTTTTCTGCAAAATTGAGTTTCAACATTTCATCTATATTCTCATTATATTTTGCAAACTATTCATTATCTTTCAAAAATTTACTTTTTAATGAGTATAATCTAGCTAAAACCTGGTTTTTGTTATTAGGAAAATGTTGATTCTCATTTTTAAATGGTAAACCCACTTGAAATTTACCTGTGGTTGTTCTCTGCAGTGTATTTTCAACTATTGTTTTCCACTTTAAATCTTCATAACTTTCACAAATCTGTTTTGAATTCTTTTCAGAAAATTCTCTTAAGCAATATTTTTCAAGCAAATTTTCATCCTTTTCTATAATTCGTGTTCTGTGACATTTTAAACTCATAAATGCTATAATTACATCCGGTGTTGATCCTTGTAAAACCCAGCTAAAATGATTCTTAAATGAAATAGGATAGTTACAAGGACCTTCTAAAATTTCTATAGACTTTAACAGCTCTCTTTGTTCATTCCTAATAGCAAAGGTAATAGGAATATTGAAGATTGAGGAACATAACTCAAATAATCTAATCCATATATATCTTTGTGAGATGGAGACTCTTCCTTGGTAAATGGCCAATGTTTTTTACAATATATATTATTTATAGTCTCAAATTTCATCATCTCAAGATCATAAACCTCTAAATTATTCATAATATACTTTGCAATTTTATTTTGTCCAAACATTGTTGTTGTCTATATCCTTTTGAGCTTTCATATATTTCATACCTCATTCTGAAGCTAAATTCAAATCCATAAAACATGCTGAAGAATAGGTATCCAATCCCATATATGTTTCAATTACTTTATTTTTACCTTTGAGCTTGATCTTAACTGGCACTGCAGGATATGATAGCGTTTCATTACTTGCTTTTGTTTGAAAGTTTTTTGTTGCATTATTTTATGACTCTTTTGACTCTGAGTTATCTACCAAACTTACAGTGAGAGCTGATGGTGAAGAGTTTGAGCTGTTTTGCTCTTTCTTTGAATTTGCATTTGCTTTTTCTTTTGTATCATCTCTATGCAAAAGTGTTAGATGTTGCTTGTTATACCTCTTACACTTTTCTGGTTTCCTACAATTGTTACTAAAATGATTTGTTTTGGCATTTAAGCTGTATTATCTTATCTTGGCTTTGTTTTTCCAGAATTTTGCATTTATTTATACTATGATTTTCTTTTTTACAAAAGTAACATTTATTATTATTATCATTATTATTATTATTCCATTTATTATTATTATTATTATTATTATTATTATTATTATTATTATTATTATTATTATTATTATTATTATTATTATTATTATTATTATTATTATCCCCTTATTAATTTATTGATTATTATTATTATTATATTATTATTCCATTTATTTATTTATTATTATTATTATACATTATTATTATTATTATTATTATTATTATTATTATTATTATTATTATTATTATTATTATTATTATTATTATTATTATTATTATTATTATTATTATTATTATTTATTATTCATTATTATTATTTGATATTATTATTATTATGATGGATTATTATTATTATTATTATTATATTATTAGTTTATTATTATTATTATTATATTATTATTTTATTATTATTATTATTATTATTATATATTATTATTATTATTATTATATTATTATATTTATTATCCACTTATTATTGCTATTATTATTTTTATTACCATTTCTATGGTCATTTTTGTTTTCTTTTGTATAAAGTGACTTACCTTTTTCACCTTGTAACCTGGTTTGTTTTGGTATGGCACCGAGTTCACCAAATAATGGAATATTTAAGAGTTTTGATTCCTTATCAACAAGTTCTGCGAACATACTAAGATTTATGATTTTATTTCATTATAGACTTTATTAACATGATATCTCCATTTTCACGCGTTGTTTAAATGGAAGTTTTTTTTAACTATTTTGTAAATCGCAGCAGTACAATTCAACTAATTTAAAGGTGAAATATTGCTCATGGCATTATTGATAGCGTTTAAAAACAAAGAAAATTCTCCCATATCATTTCCATCTTCTTTTTTAACATCATTAAATTCCTCTAGCTTTTTTAAATAGGTATTAACAATAATTTGTTCATTTCCATATCGTAGTTCCAATAATTATATTGCCTTTTAATAACTTAGTTTCTCATTCATATGCAAACAACTTCTCACTATGCTTTTTGCTTGGCCTATAGTATACTTAATAAATAATAACTTATTGGGCATAAATTTTTGCAAAGCCCAATTAAATGAAATAAAATCCATGTTGTTAAAAATTAAAGAATTGGATGAAAAAATGATAGATATTTTAATGAACAATGAAATAGAAAGGCATAAATATGGAATCGGAATTAGAGAACCAGAGTGAATATCATTTTGATTTAGAACTTAAGTTAAGTGGTTTTAATGAATTTATTTTAAGTAAAGAGACTTCTAAAGTAGAAACTACTACATCAGA
>JABUQX010131049.1:20000-21488 GCA_015478945.1 Trachelipus rathkii | reverse complement strand
ATTATAATATAAATTAGTATTATAATATATAATATATTTATGAGTATAGTATATAGTATATATATAATATATATATATAATATATAATATAGATAGGTAATATAATATATGATATAAATATAGGTATATATATTTATATATGAGTATTATATAATGTATAAGATAGGTGAGTGTAGTATAGATGTATATAGTTATATATTATATATTATGTATAATATATATATATTATATATATAATATATATAATATATATATATATATATATATATTATAATAATATATATATATATTATATTTATATATATATGTATACCTGCTATATATATAGTATATATATATATATATATATAATATAGATAATTATATATATAATATAATATAGTATATAATATATATAAATGATATAATATATAATATTATATATATATATGTAACCTGATATATATATATATAGTGGTATACCGGTATAATAGGGTAGGGAGTGAGTGGGAGTAGTAGGGTGAGTATTATATAAAGAGAAAGGTGTATATATAATATATTATAGTGTAATATACAGTATATATAGTATATATAATATATATATATATATATATATTAACAGTATAATAGTGTGGAGTGAGTGATTGAGTATAAAATGTGTAGGTGTGTGAAGTGTGATGTATATATATAGGGTAGTGAGAGTAGTGTAGTATATATATATATATAATATATATATATATATATATATAAATATTTATATATTATATATATATATATATATATATATAAATATTATAGTGTTATATATATAAAATGTGTATATAAATTATGTATGTATATTTTATATATATATATAATATATATATATATATATATATATATATATATATATATATATATATTATATATAGTGAGATATATATATAATGTGTTATATATAATATACACATGATATATATATATATATATTAATATATATATATATATATATATATATATATATATATTATATTATTATATATATAATATTAAGGGGGAGGGGGGGGTGGAGGGGGTGGGTGAGGATATGATATATAATATAGATATATAGAAAAGGTATAGTATAATATATATAGTATATATATATAAAAAAATCTATGCAGAATTCTTAATTCTACTAATTAATAAACTATTTTATTGCAAAAAATATTAACATTTTTTCTAAAAAATATAAACAGAATATTTTAAAATAAATAAATTAAATATAAAATATAAGATTAAATTTTAGTATAAAAATAATTAATTTGTAGAAAAAACAAATTTAATTAAAAGATGAAAAATATTGTAAATTGACTTTAAATTTATGATATAAAAAAAGTTTTAGAAATTAATTGAAGATTTTGATCAAATTATTAAATTTAGTAAATTTTTAATGCAATTTTTTTTATTATTTTTTTTTATTTTATTTATTTTTTTATTTATTTTTTAGATCGTAGAGCGACAGACGTCGTGGTTATGGCACAGAGCCGG
>JABUQX010131049.1:0-15000 GCA_015478945.1 Trachelipus rathkii | reverse complement strand
GGCTATTCAATTTGTATATGGATGGGGCTATGAAAGAATTAGAGGTGGGGTGGGAGGTTTAGAGGTGTTAAATGGATGGGAGAATGTGAGAGAGTGTAGGTTCCCTTACCATTATATGCGAATGATTTGGTTTTGTGCGGCGAATCTGAAGCAGATTTGAGAGGATTAGTAGAGAGATTTGGACAGGGTGTGTAAATGGAGGAGTTTGAAAGTAAACGTAAATAAAAGTAAGGTTATGGTTTGAGTGAGAACAGTCCTCGGTGTGAAGTTTTTTGGATGGTGAGTAACTGAAACAGGTGTCCGAGTTTAAATATTTTGGATATATGCTGGATGAAAAAAGGAACGGATGATGCATCGTGTAGTAAAAAAGTTAGGGAGGAAGGTGTTGGCTGGTTCAACAAATCTTAGTGGATATGTAAAGGGAAAAAGTCTTGAGTGTGCTAGGTTGTACATGCGTATATTGTTTACCTGTGTTAATATATAGTTAGTGAAACCATGGTCCAGAATAAGAGGTATAGGCTCTAACTACAATGCGGTTCAGGATGGACAATCTAGGGGCATGCTGTGTGAGAAAAATTTATAAAATGAAGCAATTAGGGAGTTGTGTGGGTTTGTGAAAGAAAGGAGAAAACAAGAGAATAAAGTGAAAGTACGTTGACAAGGTGGTCATGGTGGAAAGGTATGGATGATATCGTGTTTGTGTTAAACGGAAATAATTGGTGAGTGATGCTGGGAATCGATGTCCGATGGGAGACCGAGAAAAAGTGGATTGGGTCAGTGAAGGAATGCCTGGAAGGAGGGAGGAATGTTGGAAAAGGAAGACCAACTGAAAGGGTAGTGGCGAGTTGTAGGAGTGAATGGCTGGGTTTTGTGTGGGGTATGGTTGTGGCCACTTGGGCCAAGTTATGAACCCTTACATTGACGGAGATGCCACCAGTGAGGATTCCTGTCCGTTCTCGATGAAGCCTTGCGTGGATTTTCTGACCTGCGTACGGTTTCATCTACGGTATCGAAGGTGGCGTAATGGCTGGGCTTTTTTTCCGATCTTGCTTCAATTCTCTCTACTACATTCCTGTTTCCAAAGCATTGTGACGCACCTTACCCCAGTTATGGGGAAAGAAGGTGGGTGATTATATATATATATAGATATTATAATATTAATATATATTATATTTATATATAGTATAGAATATATTATATAAATATATATAAATATATATATATATATATATATACATATATATAATATATTATATACTCCAACGGTAGTTAGATGAGCTAAGACACCGGCGAGTGAAAGAAAATCTCTCATCTGTGATATTTAAGTGTTAGTGAAGGTTGAAACACAATTTGTGACCCCTATAAAACTCCTATAATACCCTGCTTGACATTGGTCTATGCAAACAAGCTCTTCCTCACCTGTAAACGAATTACATTTTATACACATATCATTTGCAAATAATAAGAAATGATTGTATAACATTGTTTAGATGCATCATGCAGAGGCAACCTAAGATACATTTCAGTTTACCCCCATTCCTAACTGATGAGGAGGTGACGTTCTCTCATAGTGGTATGGTTCTCTTAACAAATTAACGAAGTGTTCTAAAGTACGATCTACTTACTATCTGACTTATTCCTGCAGCATCCGCGGATTTTATTCTAATTTCCATTTAGCTTAACAAATACTCTTGTCTACTAAATATTACATCACCAATTCTTAAATGAAACCTATGGGCAAGAACTCTTCGACAGAAAACCGTACTGTGTTTTCTCCTTCTGATTTTGCTCTATCTGTTCAACTTTAAACCTTTTTAGTGAAATAAAAAAATTAACAACATTCGGCTATAAGATTGTAACCTATTAAACTATCAAATATCGGAATTATAATTTTTTTTACGTTCTTTCTTGATTGGAAGTCCTTTATCCTTTCTAAAATATCTTTCTTCAAAAGGAAAGTTAAGTCGATCTGAATACATATCAAAAAGTTGGAAATGAAGATACCATTTTTTTCTTTACTAGAATCGATTAAAAACTTAATGAAGAGTTGGAAATGATTAACCAAGACCTTTATTTTGGTGTTTGGTTCATCAAATTCGGTTGGAAATTAAAGAATTTTTGTCTTTTGTTTAGAAAAAAAAAATTTGGTCGTCCTTGTTAATTAGGCAATATATAATTAATTAAAAATCCTTTAGCCTTGGACTCGACCTCATTCATAAGACAGGTATAAATGGATCCCCTACTAAAAGTGAGAAAATTACACTATAAATAGATGGATGAGATCATTGCTGTGAAGTAAAAAAAATCATTCAACCTTACCAGAGCTCCAAGCTATTTTGAAGCCTCCCTAACAACGATTACTAAATTGAGACCAAGGGTAATTTTGTTGTTCAGAAGGAAGGCGATATAACGTCTAAAGATATAGGAAAGTTGGATGGCGTTTTGAAAGTGATATTTGTAGAAGTTGAATTGTTAAAGAATTGGAATTCACAAGGTTGAGAAGTATCTCTAAGAGAAATCCTATCTAGATCTGTAAGAATAAAAACAAAAAGCCCAAGTCGAAAAATAATTCTAGATATAATGGAGGGAACAGATTTTGAATAAGAAGGTTGAAATGTCGAGCTACTGGCATAGGAATGGGTGGAGTTATGAAATCAGCCGGGAATATCGCTAACAAAAAGTACTAAATATATAATTAAATTTATTTTATTATATTATATATGTGATATATATATATATTATTATATATATATTATAGTATAATAATAACAGGAACATGATATTTATTTGAATTAGAAAGGTGTATATATATATATGGTGATATTTGGTTAAAACACAAACTTATGCTTCCGATCCATATCCAAAATCAATACTACCAGGGAAAGGAATCATTTATGTTGGATCTGTGAACTAAATGTTCATAGCCGGGATAACCTGATGAAAAATCATTTCAAACTACATAGGAAGACAGTAAAGAAAGTGAGGGTGCACCTTGGTAAAACTGGTTAGGAAAAGTAAAAAAAAAATAAACAATAAATAAATAATTGGCTAAATTTTTTGTTAGGAGTCAGGTCCCAATGTAGTAAAGCATGTAATATATTGAGTTATGTATAATATTTTAATATCGCTATAATCGATAGGAAGTAGATATAATAAAAAATATGCTTATCATCAAGCACAGAGTGCTGCTTTGAATATTATTACAAGAACAAATGATACTGAGATATCATAGAATGATAGTTTTTGATGATAAATTATAAGTGATTAGTTTCAGCAATTATCTTGCTCTCTCAATCATATGAAAAGATAAAGTAGTAATATAATATTGTATATTAATATTAGGATAAATCTATTTATATTGATAATTATTTATTTTAATTTATATTATTGGCAGGTAAGGGAGGAAACTTGAAGTATAGTATCCCATTAAATAATACTATCCTTTCAAAATTATTTCTTGTAATTATTTTGTTAAGCTGATATCTAAAATACGATAGTACTACTTCTCGAAAGTTCCTTTATTAAGATATTCTAGAATTATACAATTAAATTATTATCTCACGTTGTGATTGTTAAGAATTTTTATTATATTTATTTATGTTATATATTATATATATTAATAATATAATTAATTAACTATTATCACCACGTTGAACTTGACTGATTAAAAGAAAAGGTCATTATTTATATAATTATTTTGATTTTACTAATCATGTTTCTATTGCTATTTATTCACTAGGATTCTCAATAAACGCCGTACGGTAGTTTATCCTAATCCTATATATTTATCTCTATTCATGACGTATAAGTTTAATCACCATTAATCCGGCCCGCAATAGAAAGATGTGTATATTTATTCTTTAGACACTTTTTAATAATAATTAATATATTAAGCGGCCAACTTAATATTATAATGAATCACCAACATGTATATATTTACTACTAGAAATCATTAGCCACAAAAATCAAACACTAACTTATAAGTATTACAATATATTATTTTACTTTTCAACGATCGATCCTTAGTTACGCTTCCCGTGATTCAAACTTTGGTATATATATTATATTATAATTATTATATAATGATGATATTATGTCCTAGATTTTAGGTATATATCCTTTAGACTATTATAGTTGGCAGGAATCTATAACTTAGTATTTAAGTGATCCCTTAGTAAGTTAGTAAAGTTGGGAACCCCTTAGCTTTTTATATACAAATTAGAATAACATTTGACAACTTTACTTGGACCTTTTTATTCGTATGATTAACTCTATCATTCATTGTATGATTGATTATTCAACGTATATAAATATATTTTATCTATACTCATCTTCGTGATAACTCGGCTAACAATATGTACTATGAGAGTTAACACATTTAGGATATGGATTTATCATTTATTTATTTTAATTTTACCTACAAAGATTTTAACATACGAATTTTAAAGCAGTGGATTCTTACAAAAACGTTTCTAAATGTGCATAATGCCCATTCTGTCTCCGCTCTGGATAAATAGACTTTCTTGTAAATTTTGTTACTTATATGATTTTGAGGTTAAGGTTTTCTTGCCTAAATTCAATTGTTTGCCGTGAGATGTAGAACACATATTAAGGGTTTGCAGTATTTTCGATGTTGTGAATAGTCACTAGCTTTAGTATCTTCATGAAATTGATATTATCTGTTGTTTATATAAAACTTTTTTCACTCCCTTCATGTAGATTCCCCGATATAATAATCATCTTTGTCATTTCTGTTATATTCAGCTATATTCCATAATTCTCTTACTATACAAGTCATCCTGAATATAGTAATAAGACCCCCCGTAGTCCCATAGTACAACTGACAAGGAATTCCGTTTTTGTAACTTATGGTGATACGTGCGTACTAGTATTCGAACTTGTCGGTCGTATCTTCATTTTGATTTTCCAATGGTTAAATTGATCTAATGCTTTTACATAGGGAGGTCACCTGGGTGTGTACCCCTGGTGTAAGTAAAATTAATAGTAAGTCCTCTGGGACTTAGGTCCCTGGGGTAGATTCGCGCTGGAACATGGTTGACCCTGAAATTGGCCCTGGAGAGTGGACTCACCTAGGTAAAGTGGGTCCTGGTAAGTGACCTTTAAGGGATATGGTCCCTGGGAGTGGCCCCTGGGCATGATTGCTCACTAGTGCCGCTTGGTGATCATAAAATGGTTTACCTGGTTACGGATAAGAAAACCGGTATTTTTACCGATAAATATTTCGTTTTCTCAATGGGATGTATTTACCAAAAAAAAGGTAAAATGAATTCTAATGTGTATTCCATTATTTTAAATCCGTGTGCGACTACGTTAGGCGACCTTCAACCCGGGATGGCATATTCCTAGGATAGTTTCCTGGGTATATAGTGGACTCTCTGTAATGATGAGCCCTGGTGATATGTGGTCCCTGAGGTGAGTAATAGGTCCCTAGGAAGTAGTAGCTCTGAAAGTGGCCTCTTATGTGATAGGGCTCCTAGGAAGAAGCCCCCGGTAAGTGGT
The DNA here is from genome assembly GCA_015478945.1 of Trachelipus rathkii. Classification (NCBI taxonomy): domain Eukaryota; kingdom Metazoa; phylum Arthropoda; class Malacostraca; order Isopoda; family Trachelipodidae; genus Trachelipus; species Trachelipus rathkii. Next base: position 9,480 of record JABUQX010131049.1, on the reverse strand, counting down.
ACCTTTGGGAATAAATTGGGGCCCTGAAGAAGTGGCCCCTGGGATATGTATGGTTCCCAGAGTGGACCCCTGTGTATATATATATATATTAGTATGAGCAACTCTATGGACGAAGTACCAGCCACGTGCGGCTCGCATCGGAAGAGGGCGCTCCGGGTGTGTCTGCCATGCAATTTAGAGTTTGGCCACTAGCGTGCAGTTCTCCTACTATTAATTGATGGTTGCTTGGGTGATAAGATACGCCGCTCACTGGGAGTAGGCTCCTAAATAAGGTGATTAAGTTGTAAGAAAAAAATCTTCCGTTTTTGTATGAAGATTAGTGTATGGTAGAATACTACTCGTCTAGGCCCCGAAATGTAAATGGTGTTTCTATTTATATTTTTTCTCGCACTGTTAACTCTCTGTTTCTCAACACTCTACATCTTAAAAATCTATCAAACTACTTTTGGGTTTTCATGACAAATTTATGTCCCGAAATATATGAAATTCAACAATCTATTTGTTCCTTTGTTTCACCGTCGTGGCCTTTAGAGATTTGTAAAATTAAATTGCACTCGAGACATGTAGAACCATAATCATGCCTTCATAGGATATAAATACTCACTCGAGCCACTGTCAACACTCCCACGTAGTTGGAAATTCCTTCCACTTTCAGCTTGTATCCGATAGTCATATTTAGCACATCTAGGATCCTTTGCTTACTGTGATGTAACCCTTAGCTAAAATAAGATTTACATTTATTCATTTAGGCGTATCGAATAAATTATCCAATTTATTTAATTTCCTGGAAATTATTTTCTTCATTAACGTTCCAGTATTGAATGTCCCCACCATCTATCGTTAAAATTATAAGACAATCTATATAATTTTTATTTTTTATTTTTAAGTATACTATTATTCTTCTTTTCTTTTAACTTTGCTTTTTTCAAATCTTCGAATACCAGTTTGAGACTTATTCCTACAGAAAAATGTGGTTATTATTATCTTTAATTGTTTTTTTATAAGTCCTGTTAAAATGTTACAAGTCCAGACAACAATAGAAATACTTTTTTCCTTTCTATTTCCAAATTTTCTACTCAGTTCTTTTCTTCTCTACATTGCCTCCTCTTCGAAGATCTATCTCTGTGTTTTAGTTTATTTAAATCTCCTTACATACTCATCCTACCCTTCTCTAATTGAATTTTATGGTTTGATGAACTAATTTTGTTTGGGCGATTAAATAAATTAATAAAATAATTAAACTAATTTAAGAGATTAGGAGTCTTTACTGCATCGGGTCATTAACTACTCTTCCTCTTCTCTCTCTCATACATATCTCTTACTCTCTCTTCATCTCTCTTAATCTCTCTCTCTCTCATCTTTCTACTCTTCTCTTCTTCTCTTCTCTACTTCATCTCTCTACTCTCTCGTCTCGTATCTAAGTAACTATTAAGATATATCACAGCAATAGGTCGTACGGCAATGAGGGTATTCCTCCTGTGGTTTCAAAAACTTGTTAGTCCAAAATTTAATTTATTATAATATTGATATATAACAATATATGAATTATTCATTACTATCTTATTTACTTTATGACATTCCCTGACTTAATTGCTAGAATTTACGATTCACCTAACATCAGCCTATGCAGAGAATATATAAGTATTGAAGAACATATCCATCTACAACACCTCTCTTTAAATATATTCCAAATCTATCGTCCATTCGTTTTATATACATTAATTCATTTCTTAGTTACTTGGAATTTAATATATATTAAAACTTAAAATTATTTAATCAGAAAGATTTTGGAACATCTCATATTATTACTTATTAATCTTTTCCGTCTGATTACTGCCAGCTGGATAGTTTTTTATCAGTAAGAAGCCGTACTCTAATATATATAGATGATGTATAGTTATTTATTCTACCTTATTTTCTTGAATTCTTTTGATGATCTCTATATTTCTACAAGAGGTATTATTTTCGTAATTAATCTGTGGCGCATTGAGACATTAGTTTACTGTAAGTTGCTCTTTCGAATAGATACTGGTATATATATATATTTTAAATGTAAAATATTATATTATATAATTATTAGTTCTTGTTTTAGATTTTCCTTCTTTCATTGTATTACTTGATCCTATGCCTTATCATTTCGTAACTACGTTATTAATTCTATCATAATTTTATCCTTTATCAGTTTACGTTTTTACTTATTTGCAGTTAATCATTTGTTATTAGTACTATATCATATATAAATATAAGGGGTCCTAACAGTTTACATTTATACTCTTTTTATATATATATAATATTATATAAATAGTGGTATTCCTCGTAATAAGTGTTATTTACTTCGTATCTGGAAGAAATGGGAGAATATCTTATAATTTTAATAATGGATCATTTTCTCTCTATTAGTAATTTAATCTCCATATGCACTTCTACCTTATATATTTTAACTACTCCGGACTCTCACTGATCTATTCAAATTAACTCTACTGTTATCATATATTAATTTTGTTGTAGAATCGTCCCTCCCAAAAAACATTTGTCATCAATTAGCTATTAGGCCATATAAATTACGTATTTTAACTTATTTTTGAAATTTATACAATTTTCTAATTAAGATATATTATTAAAATAGTAATGATTAGATACTGGGATTCTGTTCAAGTTGAATTTTGTTTTTCAATAGCCTACAAAAACTCATAAATTTCCTACTATTCATTATTTCATCTAAGATCATAAGTATAATATAATCCATACACATAATACTATAATAACATACGTGAGAATGAAGTCGTTAGTTGTGTTTCCTCAAGGGTATACAAAATAATTCGAATCCATAACATCGGATCTGCGTAAAGATAAGGACACCTCTAGGCCTAAGCGTTGGTTGGTTAAAATAAATATTAATTCAAGATTATTAAGAAAAAATCAACAATATCGGCCTTAATAATCTAGATTAGCCCAAATTTTCCCTTACAAATTATAATAAATTATATTAGGACTAATAAAAATAATTTATATTGATAGACAATAATAATCATAATATTTATATATATTGTATATACAAGATTATATTAAATAAATTTAAATATAAATAGTATGAAAATTAATATTAAATAAGTACCTAATAAAATAAATTAATAATAAATAGAAAATAATATATTATAATATTCTAATATAATAAAATATAATAATAATAATACGATAATTATATTTTATAATATATAAAATAATAATATATAATATAATAATATTAATAATTATATATATTATATATTTATATATAATTAATAATTATTAATTAAATAATATATATATTATATATATAATTAATATAAATAATAATATAATTAATATTATAGATGTTAATTATTTTAAAAATTAAAATATTTAGGTTTAATTTTAATTTGGTAGATTCATAAAATTTTTAATTCTTAAAAGATTTTAAATGTAAACTATAATATTAATTCAATATACACAATATTGTAAATTAATTAATACAATATAATTAATAATTAATATTAATATATAATAATACTTTAATAATATAGATAATATTAATTAATAATTAATATAATATTATAAATAATTATTAAATAATATTATTAATTGATATAATGAATAATTTTAATAGATACATATGTGATAATTGTATATTTTAATAATATGCAATATTATTTCAAATTGAATTAAACGGATAAATTGCAGCATAATCATATTAAATAATTTGTAATAAAAAAAATCTGTACAGTTCGAAAATTTGAAAAATTAAAACTTATATTTTAATAAACTGACATTTCGCAGTTATATTACGTACTCAATGATAAAATTTCATTACTCTGCAAACAAAAGTATTGCTCACTATATTTTAACAAGAGCAATCAAAGGGATCTGTGGAATTATTTTCACATTAACGTAAATTTCTACTTCATAGTAAAATATTAATAAAAAAAGTCACTCATTTACGTTTGATAATGATAGAAGCAGAACTTGGAATGATACTATTGCTAGATATGATAATATACCAGGAGTTTAGTTGTCTCTCAGATTGAAATATGAATATTTTTGATTGAAAAATAAATAAGAATTTATTATTTGATGTTTATCCTACTCAATTTTGATATTTTATTCATATATGAATTAAAATAATTTAATACTAATATATTAATAATATAATATATAATAATAATATAATAATATATATAATAATAATAATAATAATAAATATATAATAATAATAATTAATATTAATATATATACGAATAATAAAACAAGTATAAAAATTTAGAATTATTTTCAATTTTTAATATATTAAATGTATATATCATTTACTAAAATAATAGATATAATAATATATAATAATTATATACTAAATAATAATCCATTAATATTAATTAATTTTTATATATTTACTTAGTAATAATAATACATTAAAGTAATTAAATAATGTGTATTTATATTTATATAATTCAATATAATATAATAATATATAATAAATAATAATTAGAGGTATTCAAAAATAATTATATATATATTACTCTATAATATAATTATTTATAATTATCATGATAGTAATAATCTATAATAATAATAACTATGAATTAAATTAATGATATTTTAGGGTAAATACAATAATTAGTAAATGAATATGAGATAATTGCTATAATAAATTAATTTTACTCCTATGATTATTTTACTTTTAACATATTTAAAAGGATAATAGTAATTAATAATAATAATAGATCCTTTCATATATCTAATCGGTTGAAGCATTTATCTATATTTAAATTAGATAACTAATAATAATTATATAATAATGAATTCAAATAAGAGATAATAATAATAATATAATAATAATCTGTTTATAAAATCTAGTAGACAAAAAAAACTCTAATATGTTAGTACATAGGTACATAATAATAATTGATATTAATATGTTATAGATTGCTTTAGTCGAATCATCATTTATTTGAAATTAAATACTTAATAGTGATTAATAATTTCAAAATTAACACAATATAAAATAATTTTAATATTATAAATAATATTGGATTAGAAGGATCTAATATTATGACCACGAATATTTAATGAAATATTTCTAAATCATAAAACAAGAAGCATAATAAAAGATAAAATAAAAAAAAACATTTCAAATACCAAAAAATATTTCTATGAAAAAAATAATGTATCGATTTCAAATGAGATCCAAACGTATTGAGTGTTATATCCCCAGTCTTGCAAAATATTACTACTTCACGAGAACCAAGGGTAAAATGAACAATACCAACAAAAATAAACAAAAAATACCTATCAAAATATTATTAAATAAATAATACTTATATTATATTTAATATATTTATCAAAATATTAATCAATCGAAATATACAAAGGATCCAATCCTAATTCCCCCTCAGTTAATAATAATAATTATTACCTAAAGATTAATTAGCAAAAGATATGATAACGCTTCAAACAACCGGTAAAATAATATACTAGAATATTATTACTTTAAATATATAAAAGATCCAATCCTAATTCCCCATCAGTTAATAATAATAATTATTACCTGAAGATTAATTAGCAAAAGATATGCTATCGCTTCAGACAACCGGTAAAATAATATACTAAAATATATTACTTTAAATAAAATAAATATTAAACTTTCAAAATATTATCAATAGATTAAAAATGATACTTTAAAACTGTGTGTTAGAAAATGCATGAAAAAAAAACATAAGAAAACAAACTAGTAATATAAACACTTACGTCATCAATCTCAGGTAAACTTACACGTGACACTTCTAGCTAACCTTATTAGTGATTAATACACATTCTAAACATTTTAAACACAAGATAAAATAAATAAAATAATCAAATTATTATTACCATAAACCATTTGAAATAAATAAATATGATTAAAACACCATTGGTTTAAACCATAGACTCTCAAACCTATTTCGTCTACCGCCCACATTGAAAATCAATTATTTTTCAGCTCCCCCCAATTTTTTTTTACTTTACCAAAACTTAAAAACCACAATGGCATAATATAATATATTATATATATATATATATATATATATATATATATATATATATATTATATATAATATATATATATATATATATATATATAATATATATATTATTATATATGTATATATATATATATAATATATATTTTAATATATATAATATATATACATTACAACATATATATATATAATATATATATATATATATATATAAATATACTATATATATATATAATATATAATATATATATATATATATATTATATATAATATATATAATATATAATATATATATATATAGATATATTATAGATAATATATAATAAAAGAAATATGAACTAAAAATTACTAAAATAACTTCAACACCCCCCATTTTTTCTAGGCCCCCTTTTACCGCCCATTTCTAGATCTCCAGCGCCCAACAAGGGGGCGTTAATCGCCCACTTGAGAAACCACTGGTTTAAACAAAGCACATTTTAAACATAAAATTGTAGATCGCACAGGTACTGACTACTCCAAAAAACAGACTAGAAATAAAATTGGGGGGCAATCTTATTATAGTGTAGTTAATTTTATCTCAGATCAGGATTAAAATATGAGCAGACGAACCAAAATGGAAAAATAAAGATTGCACCAATCCATTATGAGTATCTCTCCTTTTCAACGAAATATCATCTCTCTATTATGAACTCAATAAATTTCTTATCTCACGTGTATCAGGAGAGGTCAGCTCTACCAAAAACGTGGAAAACATGCTATCAGTTATATGAGCTTGAACACACTAGGATACAGCGATTCAACCATAAATAGATGGATACAACAATATACCATATATCTGAAAGTATTTTTTAAAATAATTAATGTATATCAAACCTAATACAATTACTCTTTTAGCAACATAATAATGGTATTACATGCATTTAATTTAAATTTAAACTTCTATTTTATAATGTGACAACTCTGTAAATGGATAGACAAGGAAACATTGAAACTAGGAATCAAGCATTTATTATGGTTAAAAGTATAAAAAAAAATTTATAAAAATTAAAAATTTCTTTAAAAATCAATTAAACAATAAAAAATTAAGGATACTACTAATTCTTATATTTAAAAAATAACGTTCTTACCTTAAAGACAAATTTGCATGAAGTCAAATTTTAAGATAATTATAAAATTTCAAATATAGGATTACTTATTAAGTTATCAAAATTAATATTTTTAAAAATATATTAAATAGATTAATATATAGTATGTAATTAAATTATAAATTTTCATTTATTTAAATAATTTAAATTATATATTTTTTCAAATAATATTTTAAAGTAAAACAAAAAAAAAATAAATATAATAATATAAAATTTAAATTTTAATAATATAAATTAAATAAATATATTATTAATTATATATTAAAATAAATATTAAATAATATATTGTATAAATATTAAATAAATATTAAAATTAAATTAATTAAAATAAATAATTAATAATAACAAAAAATATATATAAAATTTAAATATAAAAATTATAAATAATTATAATATTATTAAAAATAATATATAAATAAATAATAAATAAATAAATTTTTAAATTAAAATAAAAATTAAATCAATTTTCTAGATGAAAATACAAAAAAGATCAAATAAAAAGTTCAATGGAATATGATCTTTATTTTTCAAAAAAAAAAATTCAAAACCTTTTTTTAAAAAATACATTAGTTAATTAATATTTAAATTTACGAATTTAATTAATTACTCTAATTAATTTTAAGAATCTTTAAATATATTTCAATTTAAATACTAAATAATAAATAATAAATTAAAATAAATTAAATTAAAAATTAATAATATTTATATTAAATAATAATTAAATTGAAAATTTTAAAAATTTTAAATAAATAAAAAAATATTTAATATTATAAATAATTTTTAATAACGGAAAAGTTATCTTCAGGAAATTAATATTATTAAATAAAAATAGTTATGACTAAAATAGCGAATGTATTGGCTTGTAGTTATTTTGAATATTTTTATTATATTTATTTATTATTATATTTATATAATAAACTTTTTAAATATTTTATTAAAATTATTTTAAATATTTAATTTAATTATATTTATTATATTTTTGATTTAATTAATATTATATTACTTTTAAATTTAATTATTATTCTATTATTTATTATATTTAATTTAAGTATTATTATATTTACTATTCTTATAATTTTTATTATTATTAATTAATTAATTATTATAATTTATATTATTATTAATTTAAATTTATTTTAATTTATTTTTATTATTTAATTATAATTTTTTTATATTATTTTTTTTAATTAAATTAATTACGGTACATTCTAATGTTTTTGTTTAATGTCTACTTATAATTTTATTCTTTAAACTATTGCAAATATCCTTTTAAGTTCCTACTTCATATATATATATTATATCAATTTATTTTTAATATTAAGTATATTTATTACAATATTGTTATTATCTCTTTTAGCGTATGCAATCCTCTGTAATTTTTTATTATTATTTTTAATATTGTGTCTGTGTATTTTATCGGTGGATTTTGCTAATCTCAAAATTCTTAATTTATTTTTTTATTTATTATATTTTAAAATAATTAAATGTTTACTCATGATAATTTTCGGTTCATCTTTTATTTTTTATTTTTTATATTAAATATATTTATTCATTATTATTATTTTTTGTTAGATTGCCATGTTCAACCAATTTTGTATTTTCTTTTTATTGTTCCTATTATATATTATTTTTTAGGTTATTCTCGTTTAAAACTTTATTATTTATATTATATATATACATATTAATTATTTATTATTTGTATATATATTTTATAATTTAACTCTATGATTATTATGTGTTTATTTTTTGATATTTATTATTAAAATTTTATATTTTATACTATTATATTTATATATTTATTTATATTATTTATTGTTATTTTATTATATATAATTATATTTTATATAATATATTATTTATTATTATATATTTATTTATATTTTGTGACCATAAAATAATTAAAATAAAATAAAATAAAATTAAAATAGAAATAATAAAAAATTATATAAATTATATTTTATAATTCGTGATTTTCATTATTATAAAGTAATTATAATTATAATCCCCCCATTTTTATTTGAGTCAAAATAAAAAATAAAAAATACAATTATGTTTTTTTGTTTTAAACAATATAAAGTTTAACATACAATCTTTTTGGGGATTTGATAAATGACATATGTTTTTTTAAAAGATAGTGTTTATTCTCAAATTCCTGAGTTAGGAGAAGATGTTGAAAGAAGAGAGAAAAATTTGAAATTCCTTTTCTATCAAAAGTTTTAAAATTTACTAAATAATTTAATGAATAATTCTTTATTAATTTAATAAAATTATAAATAATAATTTATAATTTTATTTCTATAAATTATATA
>JABUQX010131048.1:30000-35000 GCA_015478945.1 Trachelipus rathkii | reverse complement strand
ATTTTAATAATTCCATTTTGAGCAAACTAATGGCAATAGTTTAAACTAATTACAAAGTTTTGAGTAAATCCAAAATCTTTTCAATCAAAAGATCATTTTAAAATGGCAAAGACAGCTCCAACTTTACATAGTGTATTTGAATATTTTACAAGAAAAGATGAGAAGCAATGTTTGTCATTGTACGTCTGAAAACTATGATGGTGAAAATCTTTGGGAAGCAAAAATTAGATCAATCAGAACATCGAATTTGGAAAGATATTTGAAGCAATTCCATTTTAAAATTTTAGTTGTTAATGAGAAGGATAAAAATTGTAATAAAAATCTTACAAATATATGGAAGTCGGTAATAAACAAATCTACTGAAGGACAAGCATCGATCAATTACAAGGAAAAACACTTCAAAGTTACTGTAACAATAATTGATCAGAAAAAGATTTCAGAAACACGTTGTCACTCACACTGGTTAAAAAATGTTGTGGCCATAAATTTATTTTTTCAAGGATTAAATGTAAATGGAAAGAAAGGCCATTAAACTTTGAGTTTATCTAGAAAGGCAGAATAAAAGATACGGTCGAAGAAGCCATGTATATAAAGTAAAGCTCCGAAAAGACTCTTAAAGGTGAATCTAGGATTAATAGACCCACCGGGTGGGGTGAGTAGTGCCGTCATTTTGGTGCGATGCGGTACATAATTCCATTGGCGCGGTGCGGTGCGTTTAAAAATATAGACGGTGAGATGCGAATGATCATTGGGTGCGATTCTTGTTTGGAAAAAAAGACGTTTGATGCGCATGCGGTAGCGGATGCGGTGCTAGTGCGGTGCGGTGCAGTCGGTGCGGTGCGGTGATGGCGGCTGTGCGTTGTGGAAAATTCCAGTGCACTGACAACCGCCAGTGTGAATCAGATTACCAGGATCTACTGTACTCGTTTTTAAAAATTCGTTTGCAGGGTGAATTTTGGCCTTCCTCTTCCCTACATTATTTTTGGGAGGCTCGTGTCTTTCCTGCTCCGGAGTTTTGTGTTCTTTTGCTCAGGAAACAAAGGAAACCCCATGGAGGAATTCTCATCCAAGAAAGATAACATTCACCAACTTAAAGCAATTTTTAAATAGTTATATATATATAAAATTTATATATCAATATATATATATATATATATATATATATATATATATATATATATATATATATATATATATATATATAATATATATACATGGGGCGTAGGCAGGGGGTGCAAGGGGGGGCACTTTGCCCCCCCCCCTAAATCTTGGCGAAATAAAAAAACTGAACCTTAGATGTTTGCCAGACGACGTTTTTAAGGGTTTATTAGTAGAAAAACTGTAAAAAAAAAAGATACATCAATCGATAGATACTGAAGGAGTAATTACTAATTACTAACATATTATAAACATACATTTTTTTTATAGTTTTAATATGTTTTCGTTTTCATTTTGGCTTGAAGTCAACTAGCTTTGTGCTTTTATACAGCTAGCTTCTTCTGACAGTATTCTTCGCTAGAACTCTCAGTATGTCGATAGCATTTGGCGGCTGCCAAAGCTGCTAAATCAATCACGGAAGGCATATAATATATATATAATATATAACATAGTATATAGACTATATATACTATAATATATATATATATATATATATATATATATATATATATATATATATATATATATATATATATATATATATATATATATATCACTCAACCTTTGCCCCCCCTAAATGAAATCCTGCCTACGCCCATGTATATATATATATATATATATATATATATATATATATATATATATATATATATATATATATATATATATATATATATATATATATATATTATATATATATATATATATATATATATATATATATATATATATATATATATATATATATATATATAATATATATCTCTATATAATATATATATATATATAGATATATCTTTAATATATATATATATATATATATATATATATATATATATATATATATTTAGCAGCTTTATCAGCCGCCAAATGCTATCGACATACATGAGAGTTCCAGCGGAGAATACTATCTGAAGAAGTTAGCTGAATAAAAAGCACACAGCTAGTTGACTTCAAGCCAATATGAAAACGAAAACACATTAAAACTATTAAAAAAATGTATGTTTATAATATGTTAGTAATTAGTAATTACTCCTTCAGTATCTATCGATTGATGTATCTTTTTTTTACAGTTTTTCTACTAATAAACCCTTAAAAACGTCATCTGGCAAACATCTAAGGTTCAGTTTTTTATTTCGCCAAGATTTAGGGGGGGGGCAAGTGCCCCCCCTGCACCCCCTGCCTACGCCCATGTATATATATATATATATATATATATATATATATATATATATATATATATATATATATTGTTATTTATATATATATATATAATATATATATATATTATATATAGTATATATATAAATTAATTACGTTGGTGAATGTATCTTTTCTTGGATGAGATCCTCCATGGGGTTTCCTTTGGTTTCCTTGAGCAAAAGACACAAAACTCCGGAGAGGAAAGACACGAGCCCAAAAATAATGTAGGGAAGAGGAGGCCAAAATTCACCCTGCAAAGAATTTTAAAAACAGTACAGTAGATTCCTGGTATATGATTCACCTGCGGTTGTCAGAGCACTAGGAATTTTCCACACCGCACCGCCATCACCGCACCGCACCGCACCGCACCGCACCGCACCGCACCGCACCGCACCGCATCGCATCAAACGTCTTTATTTTTTCCAAACAGAATCGCACCCAATGATTCAATTCGCATCTCACCTCTATATTTTTAAAACCGCACCGCACCGCGACAATGGAATTATGTACCGCATCGCACCAAAATGACGGCACTACTCACCCCACCCGGTGGGTCTATTAATCCTAGATTCACCTTTAAAAAAAAAAAAAAAAAAAAATTTAAGAGTCTTTTCGGAGCTTTACTTTATATACATGGCTTCTTCGACCGTATCTTTTATTCTGCCTTTCTAGATAAACTCAAAGTTTAATGGCCTTTCTTTCCATTTACATTTAATCCTTGAAAAAATAAATTTATGGCCACAACATTTTTTAACCAGTGTGAGTGACAACGTGTTTCTGAAATCTTTTTCTGATCAATTATTGTTACAGTAACTTTGAAGTGTTTTTCCTTGTAATTGATCGATGCTTGTCCTTCAGTAGATTTGTTTATTACCGACTTCCATATATTTGTAAGATTTTTATTACAATTTGAGTATACAAAAAAATTATCTAAGTAAAAAAGATGCATCTTGCCCGACTATACAAGCCCTGAAAATTTGATGTTGATCGGATGGGTAGAAAAAAAATATGTCAATTTTTCACTTTTCAAATTCAAAAAAAATGGGTTTGGAAATTGGACAACGCTGAGCACAAAACTAAAAAATTCGAAAATAAAATCAGTGCATATTGTAGGTAATGGACCCATCTATGCATATTTCAAGTTTGAAGTCATTTCGCAAAAAAATCTGAAAGTTGATATGAAAATAGTCAAAAACATGGATTTTGAAAAATTGAAAATTCTGAAGTTATGACTACAGTCACAGAAAAACACCGGAAACAAACGTTTTAGAGCCCAAAAAAAGCTACATTTTGGTGTTTATATAGTCAAAATCGGCTGAAAATTCCGAATTTTATGTCCATTTTTAGGTTGGGCTGAAAACTGGGATCAGCCCCAGCAAAATATTGGATCATGCCCTTAAAGGTGAATCTAGGATTAATAGACCCACCGGGTGGGGTGAGTAGTGCCGTCATTTTGGTGCGATGCGGTACATAATTCCATTGGCGCGGTGCGGTGCGGTTTTAAAAATATAGAGGTGAGATGCGAATTGAATCATTGGGTGCGATTCTGTTTGGAAAAAAAGACGTTTGATGCGATGCGGTGCGGTGCGGTGCAGTGCGGTGCGGTGCGGTGCGGTGGGATGCGGTGATGTGCGGTGCGGTGCGCAAAATTCCTGTGCTCTGACAACCGCAGGTGAATCATATACCAGGAATCTACTGTACTGTTTTTAAAATTCTTTGCAGGGTGAATTTTGGCCTCCTCTTCCCTACATTATTTTTGGGCTCGTGTCTTTCCTCCGGAGTTTGTGTCTTTTGCTCGAGAAACCAAAGAAACCCCAGCGGAGATCTCATGAGAAAGATACATACACCAATATATTATATATATATATATATATATATATATATATATATATATATATATATATATATATATATATATATATATATATATATTATATAAGTGGCCCTCTGCTGCTCTGTATATGCTGCTGCTGCTATCTGCTGCTATATATATATACATGGGTAGGCAGGGTGCAGGGAGCACTTGCCCCCTAACCTGGAGAAATAAAAAACTGAACCTTAGATGTTTGCCAGATGACGTTTTTAAGGGTTTATTAGTAGAAAAACTGTAAAAAAAAAGATACATCAATCGATAGATACTGAAGGAGTAATTACTAATTACTAACATATTATAAACATACATTTTTTTATAGTTTTAATGTGTTTTCGTTTTCATATTGGCTTAAAGTCAACTAGCTGTGTGCTTTTTATACAGCTAGCTTCTTCAGACAGTATTCTCCGCTGGAACTCTCAGTATGTCGATAGCATTTGGCGGCTGATAAAGCTGCTAAATATATATATATATATATATATATATATATATATATATATCTATATCACTTATATATATATATATATATATATATATATATATATATATATATATTATATATATATATATATATATATAATATATATATATATATATATATATATATATATCCCTCAACTTGCCCCCCTAAATGAAATCCTGCCTACTGCACTTACGTATTACTATATATATATATATATATATATATATAGAGGTACATATAAAAAAAATAATAATAATATATATATATATATATATATATATATATATATATATATATATATATATA
>JABUQX010131048.1:15000-17500 GCA_015478945.1 Trachelipus rathkii | reverse complement strand
TTATTATTATTATTATTACCTTTTATTTTTTTGTTTGTTTTTGTTTTTTGTTTTGGCTAAGCTCATTTCATGTCAATTTGGCTGTATAGATCTCCTTTGTATACATATATTACCATAGTGAACCTGTTTATTGTTATTGTTGTTGTTGTTGTTGTCTAACGAGAATATACTTGCTGAGCTGATATGGTTTCAGGTTCGTGCGTCGTGATGCTGGGCACTTTCTTTCCTGATTGGGTGAAGAAGAATCATATTACCTTTAAGGATTGTTTATACACTCTATTTTCTTCAGTAGGATATTTTTCGCTGTGCTGATACGATGACATCTCCTCGCCTCTCTACATCTGTTGTTGATATCTTCACGAGGAGCTTCGTTATTCCCAACGGATGGATACCGATACATTGCTTGTATTCCATCCAGAGGTTCAAATAATAGACCTTTATTCATTTGTGTTGAAGAGTTCATCAAGATTATCAATATTGCAGCAGGATGGATAGAGGATAAATGTGTGTCATCTGATATATCGACTAACAGTGAAATATCTAACTGGAAAGATAACGTGAGAGGTTCTAATAGAATAGACGTTGTGTTCTCGTCGTGTGACGATATTAAAACCCTTGATGTACGCAACTATTGGAAACCTATCGATTGTGTGACCTTCAGACATACGTGTATAGGTTTCACAGTTCGAACATCTGAAAATATTACAGCATTGCTTAAAATAAAAAACGAATTAACATCGCATCTTAACGATGTTGACATACTTGAGGACTTAATACTTATAGCACATGGTATTTACACCAAAACATGTGGTTTCCCGTATAATGCAGTATACAGGAATGCTTTAATAACTATCAGCTTGGATGAGTTTACTTCTCTCTTGTATGAGAGAATGAGTGCTGCTGAATCAAAATATGCTGAAAAATGGTTTAGTGCTGCTGAAGGCATTTATACTTACATCCTTTCAAAGGGTGTTGAATCTTTAGAGAGATATATAGAACTTACCCAACTTGAATCCTATGTTCTCTGATTAGATGAATTAATATATTTAAAATAAACTTATGTTTTTATGTATTTATATGTTTTTATGTATTTATATAACGCACTTTTCAATGAAAATTATATGTTATAAAAATGAAAACTTGTTTTACTTCCCGCTTATGTTCGCTTTATTGACTCTTTTACTGTTGATAAGTTGGGCCTTTTGTTAATGTTATCAGTTTATTCTTGCTTAAGATGTGTCAGGCTTGTCGTAATATACTATATTCTTAGTTCTGATCATGTTACGATGGCTTTCTTAATGTGAAAACTTTGTTACGTTAGCATACTTTCGTTGGTCTGTATGATAATTACGCATAGTTATGATAAATTTTTGCTAAATGTTACTGTGTCATTGTAAGATTAACATTGTTATGTTAGAGACATGCTTGACCAAGTGTGAATAAGTTACGTTTTTGGATGTTATGTTAGTTACTTTACTGTAGTTAAGGGTGAAACTTTGTTAACGTTGACTGTTTATTCCTGTTTAAGATGTGTTAGGTTTGTCGTTGGGGGTTATATTCATAGTTCAGATGATGCTAAGTAAGCTTTATTAATGTGATGTTACAGTGTCAGGGTAAGGTTAACGTTAATATGATAGAGATCTTGAAAAAGTAAGAATAGGTTACGTTTTTGTGCCGTGTTAGTTACTTTACTGTTGTTAAGTGTGGAACTTTGTTAATGTTGACTACTTATTCTTGCTTAAAGATGTATTAGGTTGATAGCTGTACATTGGCCTGTAGTTCATGTTACGTTATGTTAGCTTTATTAATGGGAACTTTATTACGTTAGAGTATATTCGTTGATCAGTATGATAATTAATCAATGTTGTGATAAATTTTTGTTAAATGTTACTGTGACAGTGTAAGGTTAACGATGATATGTTAGAGATATGCTTGACAAAGTGTGAATATGATACGTCTTTGGATGTTATGCTAGTTACTTTACTGTTGTTAAGTGTAGAACTTTGTTAACGTTAACCGTTTATTCCTGTTTAAGATGTGTCAGGTTTGTCGTTGTGAGTTATATTCACAGTTCAGATGATGCTAAGTAAGTTTTATTAATGTGAAAACTTTGTTACGTTGACATATATTGATTGATGTTTGTATAAAGAACTTGATTTTATGTTATGTTTATCCAAAATGATACTCAAAATGTGACCTTAATCAATAGATCAATAGATCACAGATGGTCAGGAGGGAGGTTGGATGCTGGCTGGATGGTGGTTTGATTTAGTGATTTACTGCTTTAGGGTATGTAAAAACGTAAATTTGTAAGTTATAAACATAAAAAGAATAAGAAATTTTATTTATTTATTTATTTATTTTTTATTTCTTGATGGTTCTGAAACCATTATTTTCGAAATCTACAGACCCAATAACATATATAAGGCCACCAACATTGTATCATTACACTAATATTTAATAACTCGGCACCGCACCGGAGCCAGCACCGGTGCAGCTG
>JABUQX010131048.1:7500-10000 GCA_015478945.1 Trachelipus rathkii | reverse complement strand
ATGTAAAACTTTGTTATACAGAATTCTTGTCATGTGGGTGTGAAGGGATGGCCAAATTAATGAAATGAAATGTTTAACCTTAAGCCAATAGAAACAATTATATACCACTACGTCATGTAAATTGGGCGTTAAAAAATTACAGGGAATCCTGAATGGTGTTTTTATTAGAATTATCTAGAAGGACAGATTAGTAGGTCTAGAAGCAAAATCAAGTTTTTAATTAAATAGAAAAATGGAAAAAAAGAGAGGTTTTATGTTAAGGCGAGATATAAATTTAAATTCATTGGAACGTTTTGAAGAAAGACAAAGGGAAATAATCTTTCTCCAATCCATTTTGTAAATCTTGAGAAGAAAGGAAATGAATTTATGTATATGATTCCAAAGGAACTTTGTTTGAGAAATAGCCTTATTTTGGAAACTTTAAGACAACAGACAATTTAAGAGAAAAAAAAATAAAAGGAGAGGTTTATAAGATGTGTTTGGGGGAGGGAGAAAAGATACAGATGGTACCTTTAAACAGATACATATACCATTATCTGCATTTTCGAAAAAGGGTATCTTTCCAAAGTGTCTGTTGATTTAGAGTCAATATATATATATATATATATATATATATATATAGAAACATACATTTATATGTATATATATATATATATATATATATATATATATATATATATTATATATATATATATATATATATATATATTATACAGGGATGATTTGGTTTTGTGTGGTGAATCTGAAGAAGGTTGAGAAGATTGGTAGAGGGATTTGGCAGGGTGTTTAAAAAATGGGTTTGAAGGTAAACGTAGATAACAGTAAGGTTATGGTTGTAAGTGAGGAGGACAGTCTTCGGTGTGAAGTTATGTTGGATGGTGAGCAACTGGAACAAGTGTCAGAGTTTAAATATTAGGAATATATGTTGGATAAAAAGGGAACGGATCATGCAGAGTGTAGAAGGAAAGCTGTGAATGGTAGGAAGGTGGCTGGTGCAATTATATCCTTGGTGGATGTAAAGTGACTAAGTCTTGAGTGCGCTAGGATCTTACATGAGGGTATGTTTTTACCTGTGTTAATGTATAGCAGTGAAACTATGGTCTGGAATAAGAGGCATAGATCTAAAGTAAATGTGTTTAGATGGACAATCTGAGGAATGTTAATTAAGGTTTGAGGAAAATTGATAAAATGAGGAATGAACACATTAGGGAGTTGTGTGAAGAAAGGAGTAAAAGAGAGAATAAATGAAAGTACATTGAAATGGTTTGGTTATGTGGAAATGGATGGATGATAGTCAGTTGGTTAAACGGATATATATAGTGGTGAGTGTGCTGGGAATCGACCGGCTGGGAGACCGAAGAAAAAGTGGATTGAGTCAGTAAAGGAATACCTGAAGGAGAGGAATGTGAGTTTGGTAGAGGCGAGAAGAAAGATGCAAAATAGGAGTGAATGGAGGGGTTTTGTGAGAGGGTATGGTTGTGACCCACCTGGGCCAGGATGAACCCTACATTGACGAGATTCCACAGTGAGGGTCCGTCGCAGTCCCGTGAAGCCCTAGGGTGGATTTTCAGACTGCGACGAGTTCTCACTTGGTGTTGTAAATGGGACGGTAAGGCTGGGCTTTCTTTTCGACTTTCGTCATATTCTTCTACTACTTTTTTGTTTCCAGTGCATGTGACGCACATCCCCACTCTGGCAATCTGGAGAGAAAGAAGGTGGGTGGTGATGATATATATATATATATATATATATATATATATATATATATATATATATATATATATATATATATATATATATATATATATATATATATATATATATATATATATATATATATATATCTGCCTATATATATATATATATATACTCCTTCGCTGCTAGCACTCACTCCTATTATACACCTTTCTTCTAGCCTCTGTCAAACTGGCATTCCTTTACTGACTCAATCCATTTTTCCTTTGATCTCCCAGCCAGACGATTACCACTAAACATCCGCTTAACAAACCGACTATCATCCATCTTTTCCATATGACCAAGCTAGCTCAATACACTCTCGTTTATTTTCTCGTTTACGCATTTATTCACTCTACACAATTCTCTAATACGTTCATTCCTCATTTTATCATTTCTTCTCACAAATAAAAACCCGAAGATTATACATCTGAACAGATTTTACTATACCATAGTTTCACTACTATACATTACATACATTTTGCACTCAAGACTATACTCCGGTGTAAGAAGAGTCTAGATATGAGGGCATGAGGAGTGAACCATTGGGCACTGAAGTGTCATAGGATGTACACTACTGCCCAGTGGGAGGAATTCCATCGCTTCGAGAGTAGGATCTAAATAAATGGAATGCAAAGAAACGTTGTTCTCTCTGGGATCAGAACCGCCGCTCTTGCGTGCGAGAATCGAAAAGTCCATCGTCATAACCACCACCGAACCATCCCGGTAACCCAAAATGAGTCACCTTCAAATCTAGCTTTCACTC
>JABUQX010131047.1:12500-17500 GCA_015478945.1 Trachelipus rathkii | reverse complement strand
GTCTATTCGTTAGCAGAAGAAAATGACCTTGTCAGGATGGTCAAAGTTTCGGACGATCTATATAAGAATTTTGTTCGAAAAGGAAGAAATTATCATCAACAAAACGAAGAACAGACTTGGGGCTCTGTGAATTCTGTACGTAACAGAACAGACTCCGCCTCCCTTCTTCCCAGCGCGCGCAACACCGAGCGCAAACATGAAAATGAGAACCGCGGTGAAGATCAAGTTGCCCACCAGCTGGCTGAGCTCACCAAAACCGTGAACGGGCTCGCTCACTCCTTTCAGCTGTTCGTTAAAAACCAAGCAGACACAGCTGAGAGAGAAAATCGGTCACGTGCTAAAAGTAGGTCACGTTACTCAGAAACAGATACAAATGGGTACAGTAAAGCCTTTAATAACGCGGTCAATCAATTATGCTTCTATCATGCTCGCTATCTCTTCAAAGCATACCGCTGTGAAAGCAATGAATGTCCTATGTATCCATTAATATATGGTAATAACCAGAAAAATGCCCCATCATCGTCGGAAAACTGCTAACAAGGCTGCGACCATTACCATCTAACAGCAGCCGTGAAAACCATAATCAAAATAGAAAAGTGAGATTTAACAATACCATTCAAATGATAAGTGACCCTATTACAAACAGTGCTGTGATTAATGAAATAAACTTATTAAATAAAAGTGCTGAAGAAATAAATAAAAATTATATCAATCATAATAACTCTATTAGCCTTAAAAATGATAGTGATAAAAATACTACTACTACTACTACTACTACTACTAATAATAATAATAATAATAATAATAATAATAAATAATAATAATAATAATAATAATAATAATAAATATAATAATAATAATAATAATAATAATAATAATAATAATAATAATAATAATAATAATAATAAATATAATAATAATAATAATAATAATAATAATAATAATAATAAAAATAATAATGACAATGAAAATAAAATTATTATTACAAACAATATGAACAATATTGATCCAGAAATTGATCAAAATATAGATACAACTACCAGCACTATCCAAACTGAAAATATAAATTCCATTAAAAGTAACCATAAAAATGAAAAAAATGAACAAATAAATAAAAACTTTATCATTGAACCCTATTCAATTCACACAAATGTACAAGGAATGCATGCTCCTTCTAGTTTAAAGAACTCTAAAAATTTAAATATGAGAAGTAGTAGTAGTCCACAAAACAAAAATATATCAACAAATAATGATATTATATTAAATAATACTGACCTCAATACAGGTCTCGAAAGAAATGTCTCAAGCGATGTTGGTAATGTACAATATAACCATTTTATTACTACTGTTAATCCCTCGCATGTGGGATATGTCCTTTTTAACTCAAATTTATTAAATGGGGGGGGGTGGATAATACAAGGGAAGATGGAAGCAATGTAGCAAATACCCTGCAGTCAGACTCAACTGATTTAAGTGCTGATGACGAGCGCTGCTTAA
The DNA here is from genome assembly GCA_015478945.1 of Trachelipus rathkii. Classification (NCBI taxonomy): domain Eukaryota; kingdom Metazoa; phylum Arthropoda; class Malacostraca; order Isopoda; family Trachelipodidae; genus Trachelipus; species Trachelipus rathkii. The sequence continues at coordinate 16,003 of JABUQX010131047.1, read as the reverse complement.
GCAGTGAGATAGTTACAGCCGCTGTTGAGGAAGACAAGAGGGTTTGCAAGATTGACAATTTGACCTTGTATATAGTCTATGACACATTAAATAAGATCGATTATTTGGTAGATTGCGGATCTGTCTTCAGCCTCTTACAATGCGCTGCTAATGACCATCAAAAAGCGCCGGTAGGCTATATGCTTGCTGCTAACAATTCAAAAATTGCAATCTATAGTATTAAAGATATTGAAATCGATCTGGGATTGGGGCGTAGATATATTGTTACTTTTTATGTCGCTGATGTAAGCACCAATATTTTAGGATTAGACTTTTTAAAAAGTTTTGAGATGGGCATTAATTTTAAAGAAGATTTATTATTAGATCAAATTACAAATAAGACCATAAAATTGAGTAGAAATGTGAATTTTAATATTAATGATGTTCCTATTTCTTCTTCTTCAAATCTCTCTCTCTCTCCTCCTCCTGTGCATGTGCCTTCTAGTTCTTTAAATTTTAATGAGTTATTATCGAAATATTCTGAGGTATTTGTAAACCCTTATCTCCCCGAAAACCACCACATCAAATTGAAACAAGAAAAGAGGTGGAATGAAATTTGATAAGTATAAAAACAAAAATAAGAGAATGAGCACAGCATCAATAGCTGAGGACGGTCAAATAACTACGGACGCAGATGCCGCCTATATTCCAGAGAGAGTATTAATAGAACTAGCCAACAATTTTCCTTATAAAATAGAGATAAAGGGGCCGCCCATCTCCCTTAAGCCAAGAAGGGTCCCCCACAAACTTTATGCTCAAACAAAAGCAGAACTGGACAACCTCGTAGCTACAGGAGTCCTCCGACGCAGCCATTCTCCCTGGTCTTTCCCCATGAGTGTCCTTCAGAAAAGCGAAAATCGAGTCAGAATAATCTCCGATTTCAGAGAATTGAACAAAAGAGCTGAGGTAGGAGTCTATGGACTTCCGCACCTGCAAGATGCAATATCAAACCTGCAGGGGAGTCGTCTTTTCACTAAACTTGACGTGACGCAGGCATTTTACTCAGTGCCATTAGCCCCAGACTCACAAAAGTACTTTACCATCACTTCTAATATCGGCTCATTTACCTACAGAAACCTTCCCATGGGTTATGTGTCATCTCCCTTTATCTTTCAATCTTACATTGATACAGTCCTGCAGGGCCTACCGAATACTCAGGCCTATATGGATGACGTTTTGATTCACACTAAGACCGAAGAAGAGCACAAAATTCTCCTGGAGAAGGTGTTGAAGAGGTTAAGTTATCTGCACATAAGCTTAAATCCCGCAAAATGCCAAATCGCCCAGAGCGAGATTAATTATTTGGGTTATACTGTAAATGCAAGCGGCATCAGACCTAATCATGATAAAATTGGGGATATTTTAAACATCCCAAAGCCCCGAACCATCAAAGAATTAAGATCTTTCCTCGGACGCGTTAGTTTCTATCGAAGCAGCGTCCCATTATTTTCTGAAATAACAGCGCCCCTAAATCTATTTTTGAAAGGAAAACCTTACTCAAATCGCCGCGTCTGCTGGAATTCAACTGCAGATAAAGCTTTCAAAAATATTAAAAATGCTGTTGAAAATGCTTCTGTACTCACTTATCCCGGTACCTCTTCTAATTACATAATTATCATACATACCACAAAGGTATCTGCCGCTGCTGTTATTTTATCCGCTACTGGCACAGACCACCTTCCTATTGCCTTTTATAGTTCACTCTTGTCACCTACCGAAAGAAATTATGACGAAGCCAATCGCTTATTAGTCTGCTTAACAAAAGTCTTCAAAAAGTACGGCTATCTCCTCACAAATAAAAATATTGATATAGAAACCAACTGCCGTGAACTCATCAACAAATATAAAAGAGCAAATGATGATAAAAACTTCAATATTCGGGAAATTAGAAGTCTAAATTTATTAACTAGTTACAAAGTTTCTTTCAAATTATTAACAAAAAAGAAAAATCCCTTAGAAGAATACTTATTAATAAATGATATCAGTAATGATGAACCAAATAACGAAAAAAATACTACTGACGAAGTAAAAACAGCTGAAATCACACCCTCCCCTACGAATGCTGTGATTGGTCCTCGCCTCAGCAAACTAACCAATGAGAGCGAAGTTCCCACACTCAACGTGGAGTCCTGTCCGAATTTTACAACCACTTTTAAATATCAAGAACTTTCTCCGACACTCAAGACTCGGTATCATGAGGCCATAAAACTTAACCGCGCACGTGCCACGGCCGACATTCCAACAAAGGGTGAAAATGAAAACCTTTTAAATAACCACAATGTAAACAAAGAAAATTCCGCACATATTTCTCCTGGGAAAAAGGATGATTTGAACTCGAAAGGATTGAAAATGAAAGACAGAATCCAAATGGAAGAAAAAGAATTACTAAAAATGAATGAAAAATCGCCAACTAAAAAGTTAGATGAAATAAATGATATACTTACTGAAAATACACGAATAAATTTAATTCAGCGATGTAATGAAGCTCATATTGACTTAATAAAACGCTTCAGGAAAGAAGTTGACTACGCTGCAATTAGTAAAGACCAGTTAGAAGATGAATACATTAATTCATTACTTAAAAATAAAGAGAAAAGTTCATTGATCATAAAGAAACAACCCTTTTGGTTCAAGAAGAATGAAGTCTCACTCTTTGTTGATACCTCATTGAATTATGCCAGAGTCATTCTCCCTGAACAACATATAGACGATATTATACGAATGACTCACTTTCAAGGACACCTCGGGATTTCGCGCTGTCTTACCGCGATGAAAACTGAGTTCGTGTTCCGCAACATGCATAAGAGAGTGAAAGCACTTGTAATAAGCTGTCCTCAATGTCAAATAAACAAGACCGGACGGAGCATAAACCCTATTTACGGAAAATATAAAGAAGTTACATACAAATTTCAAGATTTAAACTGTGACATATTGAAATTACCAGTGTGTAGAGGATACAAGTATTTATTAACCCTCATTGATAGGTACTCCCATTATGTGTGGGCCTTTCCCCTCAAGGATATCACGAAAGAAACCATCGTTAAAACATTAATAAATCAGCTAATCCCGATGTGTGGAGTTCCAAGCCATCTCATCACAGATAAAGGTGGAAATTTCACATCACATTTATTTGAAAGTGTCTGTAAACTGCTAGGAATAACACATATAACTACCGCGAGCTACGCTCCATTCTCAAACTCCAAGGTAGAGGTAACTCATAAGATGATTCTAACCAGTTTAAGAACCATGCTAGCTGAGCCAGGCATGGAGAGTCAAGGGTGGTTAGACGTATTACCCTTCGTTTTATTCGCAATCCGGCTCGCCCCTATCTCAGAATAGCAAATTGATGTTCGGGCAAGATATAAACATTCCTGACGGCTTGATAGACCCTTCTCTCCCGGACGAACCAAAAACCTATGATAATTATATTGAAAAACTGGCAGGACTCATAGCAAAACCACTCT
>JABUQX010131047.1:5000-7500 GCA_015478945.1 Trachelipus rathkii | reverse complement strand
ATTATTATTATTATTATTATTATTATTATTATTATTATTATTATTATTATTATTATTATTATTTTAGCTACAAATTTTATGGAGGAGTTCCATCCATGTTGTATAACTATGAAGTACCTTTTAATTTATGGTGGAGTTCTATTCAATTTCATGAGAAAAAATTTAAAATCTAAAAATAAAGATAAATTTATTTAAAAATACTTCAAATAATTGGAGTAGACCAATGGTGCGAAAAAAATTAAATAAGAAATAAGGCTTGAAAAAAATATATGCTAGATATTTCTCTTACTAAAATAAATATGATCAGGAGTAAAACTTTCTTCAAGATTTCATTGTCAGCTTACTCCTCACTTTTAAATTCCTATTCGCATCTATAATTAATAAAACCAAAGGAAAATTTACGTTAAAAGAATATTGTACCGTAGATTTTTTTTTTTTTTTTTTAAAAAGAAAAAAATGGGAGAAAAATTGAAAGGGGTCCAAAAAAAAGTTTGCACAAAATTTTCATAAGTCACCGGACCTAACTAACTAATATCTGCTTTTATTTTATGGTATTTATAGAATTTAAATTTATGGACCTGTATTATTATTATTATTATTATTATTATTATTATTATTATTATTATTATTATTATTATTATTATTATTATTATTATTATTATTATTATTATTATTATTATTATTATTATTATTATAATATTATTATTATTATTATTATTATTATTATTATATTATTATTATTATTATTATTATTATTATTATTAAACCCATGGCTAACACCAGCTTTGCTAAACTCTATCAACCAAAAACATAAACTCTACCGAAACTTTAAAAACAAAATTATCCCATTCCAAGTATATAACACATATGATAAACAATTAAAGGCAGTTCTTAAGAAAGCAAAGAGAAAACACTACTCTAACAAATTCCAGGATTGCAACAAAGACTCGAAGGCCACTTGGGTTTAATCAATAAATTAATCAACAATAACAAAAAAAACTCTCAATGTATAAAAGAACTGAATTTAAACAATCAGTTAACGGCCTATGCAATTATGATCGCACACGGACTAAAGGAATACTTCGTAAACGTTCGGCAAGCAAATCTTGAGAGACAAATCCTTTAGTCAAATGTCATTTGAAACTTCTTTTTCTCCAGACGGGCTAGTCTCATTTTTCTTTATTCTAACAATACCGTCCTGAGGTAAAAAAGGTAACGCCGAATTAAAAACAAAATGGATGTTCATTCTATCCCCAATCACATCCTCAAACTGTCAGAGGAGATAGAGGCAAAGCGTTAAAAAACTGGTAGAAAGAAACATTTTGGACAGAAATTTTCCAAATATATTCAAGACAGCAAAAGTGATCCTTATACCTAAAAAAGGAGACCTTTTGCCTAGCAAAAATTACAGACCAATAGCTATCACAAACACGATTATAAAATATTTGAGAAATTAGTTTTCAATCAGTTAACAGAATATTTTATATCAAACAATATTCTTAATGATTCACAATTTGGATTTAGAAAAGGACGTTCAACTGCTGATGCCCTCATTAACTTAACCGAAAAACTGTACAGATATATAGAAAATAAAGACTCCTCCCTGCTATTATTATTAGATTTCACAAAAGCTTTTGACAGATTGATCATGACATACTACTAAGTAAAATGAACAAAATGGGCTTTGAAGGGACAAGCCTACAATGGTTTAAAAGCTACTTAAAGGAGAGATCTCAATATGTAAAACTAAATGAAACTAATTCAGCCACACTTCAAACATCAATCGGCGTACCCCAGGGCTCAATTCTTGGACCGTTTTTATTTACTCTATATACAAATGATCTGATTAAGTCTCATGACGCTTTTTCAGTCTCTTTTGCTGACGATACCTCCATTTTAATAAATGAAAAAGATGCCGAGTCTCTATCCCGTAAAGCAACAGACACATTAAACGTTTGAAAAAGTGAAATATTTATATATTTTTTTTCTACTTCACCAATCAACATCAAATTTCCAGGGCTTGCATAGTCGGGTGAGATACACCTTTTTTACTTAGATAATTTTTCTGTATAATCAAAAGAAATTTTTTTTAAAAATTTCCCCCCAAAATTTTTTAAAAAAATTTGTTCCATGAACAAACCTAAAACTACTGCAATAAAGAAAACTTTTGCCATTTACTGTTTGGGGCTAAAACTAAGCCAGCTCTGAGCAAATATTGGACCATCCCCTTTAGCAGAAATTTAAAATGTTTGAAAAACATTTTACTTTAATAAAAAAATCTAAATAAATAAAATTAAACGAAAATTTTAAATAAAATATAAATGTAAAATGAAACTTATTGACAATTAAAATTTAACAAACAGAATATAAATGCAAAATAAAACTTATAAAGTTACTAAAACGTAGAACAAAATGGCAACTGTATAATGCAACTTATAAATGGGGTGTTTGCGTTACTGCTTTACTGCTTAAGGGCCAGCAAACCACATTTTTAATAAAA
>JABUQX010131046.1:0-19283 GCA_015478945.1 Trachelipus rathkii | reverse complement strand
GTATACCTGGGACCAAATTTCGGAAGGTGGTGTTCGCTCGTTTTCGCATTATCATTAAAACGCTTTCGCGTTTTCGTGCACCACCATTATAAAACTGCACATTTGCTTTAATTTTTTAGAGAGGCCCGGCCTCCTGTGCCCCGTAAAACCGCCTGATATATATATATATATATATATATATATATATATATATATATATATATATTTATATATATATATATATATATATATATATATATATATATATAAAGTGGAATAGTTGCTATATTTTATTCTTGTTCCTGCACTTCACAGGTAGTATTTTTTTCTTTTGTTTTTTGTATAGCCTTTCATAACGACTCCTTTATATTGAAAAACCTAAATAGACAGCTAATAGTTTAGTTGCATTCGCTGTTGGAGTCACCTCTTTCGCCTTTTAGGAAGCTCTATATTGTGCTGGCTATTCGAGACTGAGGTATCAATAATAGTAAAATTTTGTTAGAACCTTTTTATAGTTACCTTTATAGTGGGAGAGTTAAAACAGCTATGAATATTGTACTATTTTATTAAAAATTACATCTAAATATATACCAAATATTAGTTGCAAACGGTAAGAGTACAGCAAAGTTTTAACAATGAAATATATATACTTAAAACCTGGTTGCACTGATTATTCGCGTAACTAAACCCACGTCATCTAAATTCATCAAAAACCGCGCGAACACCAAAAAGGAGCCAAAACCGTAAATTTATATTACAAGATCTGTAATTATCCAAAACTAAAGATGACCAAATAATTTACTAAATAATTTTATAAAAAACTAAATTATATTACACTAAAATATGCTATATAATAATGACATATTATTTACAATGAGAAATATTTATAATAAAGATTACGAAGGTATTTTTACATTTTAAAACAAAACTATATATTATAGTCTAAAGATGTTATACCTCATTTTCATATTCTTTTAGAAAGTGAAAATTTTTATTTAAACACTTTTATGATTAGCTATCATTATCATCTATATAAACAATTATTCAATTATTTATTTCAAATCACTTGTTTCCTTTGTTCACTACATAAACTTTGCGCTTCAAAAAGCTGAGCTGTTACACATTGAAACGAACTTTGCTCCCTGGGTTACGTCTAGACCCCAAGTTTGTTCCTATTGTTCAGTAGTTGAAGAGTTCGTCAGCAAAGGCGAATGAACAACTGATTGAGAAACCATTTATTGAGTCGAAGAGGGTAAGTATATCAGGTTTCAGCAGCTAATCGAAAGGACATTTCTTCATCTATCAGGAAGTTGAATCTTGTAGCATCGATCCATCTTTTAAATAACCTTATAACCTGCTTCAAGACTCTTCCATATGTGATCGATTCGAAGAAAGATATGAGAACAAGTTTGAAGTTCGGCAGGAATGTATGATTATGCACAAGAGGGATGAAGAGGTAGGAACTGTCGAAAATTCAGGTTATTTATGTGAGCCATAAATTTTATCATGAAGTCGTTGCAAGGATCTATATTTTTAGGTGTTTGAAGAAGTTCTAAAGGACAAAGAGGTGTCTTTTCCGGTCACAGCTTGAAGAGGAGAGAACCCAGGGTCATCATGAACGCAATGAAGACTTAGCATGATGACTGGAAGAGAGTTTAACCAGCTTTGTTTATGCGCCATGATAACTCTCTTCAGAGGTCGATGAAAATTTTCGGTTTGGTTTGACCATTTGCTGAAGCGTGATAAGGATTGTCCGGAGCAGATGGAATCCTATCAATTTTGAAATATCGGTGAAAAACTCTCCTTCAAACTGGTCCTTATTTAAGATTACATAAAGAGGAATAAAAAATCTTGATATCCATTACATGAAGGCAAATGCGACAGGTTTTAAAGTTGATTCATTAGAAGATTTGCTTCTGTCCACTTAGTGTTTTTTCGATGTAGTTGAGAAGATATGTGAAGACTGGAGCTGAAATATCGGTGAAAGAGGAAGGAGGTAATGACCCAACGATGTCAATATGTACTGTTTCAAAACGCTGTGGCAAAATTTCCATGCGAGCAATAGGTGGTTTAGTATGACGTTGAGTTTTTGAAAGTTGTCAATGTTGACATGAGCGAACCAAAATTCTGATGTAACGATCCATGTTAGGTCAGAAATACCTAGTCTTGATGAGATGGAGAGAATCTTTAATTCCAGTATGAGCCATCTAATTAAAATTGTTAAGGATTTGTTCAAGACAAGTTTTAGGCACACATGGTTACGGAAAAGCTGCAGAGGTATCACACATTAATTGAAGATTATCCTCTAGAGGGTAAAAATGAAGACGAGCCTGAAAAGTGATAATTTCTTCATCTATTGATTAAAGACGAGCGATAACAGGTAAATTGAAGGCATCTATTGTTACCGAGGATATCCTGGAAAAGAATCTGCCACAATGTTATCTGTTCCCCTCAGGTAGGTCATTAAGAGACATTCTGTTAAGGCAGTGAGATGACGTTGTTGCCGAACAGTTTTTCCTTGATTCCCACTATTGAAAACTGAAGCAAGAGTCTTGTGATCGATCCACAAGATGACATTTCTTCCTTCTAACATATGCCTGAAATGAAGAACAGAATAGTAGGCTGCTAAAAGTTCACGGTCGAAAGTTGAGTATTTACGTTGTTATTCAGATCGCTTTTTGCTTTAGAAATCTGTTGGAACTGACAGTCCATCGACCATTGGATGAAGGGCTGTTCATATAGATGTCTGACTACTATCCGTTATAAGTTGAAGATGGGTTACATTTGGAAGAGAAAATGGAAGAGCTGTAGTTTTTTGAAGTTGATTCTTGATTTCAATAAAGTCTTCTTCTTTTTCTGTGGTCCACTAAGAAACTTATTTTTTGGATGGTGTTTTGCTTTTTCTGATAAAGGAAAGACGAGTTTTACCAAGAAAGGGATAAAACAGCGATAATATCATATCATTCTTAAGAATCTTCTAAGAGCTGGTGAATCTAGAGGAAGAGGGTACTTGGAAATTTCGAACTTCTTTTCTGAAGGAGGAGAAATTCCATCTGAAGAAATATGATATAACAGATAGTTGAGAGATGACTATAAGATTTCACATTTTTCCAAGCATATTTTGAAAGAATTTCTTGAAGAAGCTTAAAAACTGTTTTAAGGTTTCCTTTATGCTGTTCTGGGGTTGATGAAAAAATTACCAAGTCTTCTAGGCATATGTAAACAGATGGAAGATGATTCAAAATGGAATCCATTATTCTTTGAAAAGTAGGTCCAGAATTTTTCAAACAAATTAGCATTAAAACAACTCAAAAAGGTCGAATGGAGTTGTTTTGCAGGGGTTTTCAATGTCCTCCGGTCTTACTAGAACTTGGAGATATAACCTCAGAAGGTTTATTTTGATGAAGATTGTTGATCCATGAGAGCGTTGCTAGAGAATTTGAATGTGAGGAAGTTTATACCCATCTGTTTTAGTTATTGCAATCAATGATCTGTATTCATCACAAAGCCTTCAAGTTTCTGGGTTTTTCTTTGGCACAAGATGGAGCAGAGAAGATCAAGAAAATATGGAAGTTCGGATGATTCCATTCTTCAAGAGAGTGTCGAATTCTGCTTTTGCTAATTTGAATTTATCTTCAGGAAGATGTTGAGGTCTTGCAAACACTGAAGAAAATTCACCAGTCTCTATGTAATGAACTGATAATTTTGGATTAAATTTGGTGTTGGTTAAGTCGATATGTGCTATTGACGGTGGAAACTGTTAATGAGCAAAAAATGAGATAGTGAAGTCTTCAATGTTAGCGTTGATTTGTAATGAAGGAACTTCTTCTAAAGAGACTTGCAAAGGTGCTAGAAGAGAATTATTTGTGCCTTGCAGAATTTTCTTCCCATAATTCATAAGTAAGTTGCATGGTGTAGAAAATCCATGCCCAGGATTGGCATGCGATATCACCTACTAAGAAAGTCCAGTGAAATTTTCGACCAAGCTTCTTGATAGTCGCTATTCCATCATGACACTTGATATACGAGCCATTGGTTGTGGAACAATTGTCGTTAGTGAAAAATAGGAACATGTTGGTTACCATTGAAGAAGGTAGTCTTGAAACTGAAGCACCGGTGTCTAAAGGAAGAGAGTATCTGCGCCGAATATTGTGACATTAATATTAAGTTGAGAACTGATTATAGCACGCCAATCAGTTCGCTCTCCTAGTCTTCCGTTGGTGTGGAAGAAAAAGATCTAGAAGAGGGATGAGACAAAGGTTGGATCTGTACATTAGATTTGTGAGGCCATTTGCACGATGGCCTGCTTGTTATTGCCTGTTGAACGAAGTAAATGTGTTCACGGCAAGCATGGGGTCTTTGTTACTGACTATACGAACGAAGTCCTACACGTGTTCCTGTTGTTGCTGTTGACACTGCCATGACAGAAGCGGGTGATACCAAAACAACTAGATCATTAGCTAGTTCACCAAGTTGCTCGATGGTAAGTGATATCTGCGATGCCAAAGTTGCGCGAATGGAGGTTGGAAATGTTTTTAAGAACTGCATTCTGATGATTTCTTCTCCAATCTTTCATTTGGTACCATAGCTGAGCATTTCTCGTAAATGAAGAGAAGGCTCGCCACTATACGCTTGTTTTGACAAAAAATTCGTTGAATAACTCCGTCTTATTCTTCTCGTAGATTGTAATGACGGCCTTCTTCAAAGGTGTGTAGGCTTAGGCATTAAGTTTTGTAGAGGAGATGCGTTCGACGACATCTGTTGTGAGCTGTGAGAAAGCATGGAAGTACTTCATCTTCTCCGTTGTAATTTTTCCAAGATGAAACTGTGCTTCTAGGACGCCAAACCATGTTGGGACGAACGCCTCATAAAACACGGGGGGGGGGAGGAGTTCACCTTTTCACCTAGATACCGGTAATAGTTTCTCCTTCAATCTGGTCTTCTGCAATAGACTGCTAGCTGTCTAAAGGCATCTTCTTTGGGAAGGTGTTCTTCTGCATGGGTCACCAATTATGTAGTAAAAGTGTTTGTAGTTATCTTTCTTCTTGCTCCTCCAATTCAAAGGTAGTTATCGATATTTTTTGATAGTCTTTCGTAATGACTTCGTTTACATTGAAAGACCATAGGAGACAGCTAATAACTTAGTCGAATTCGCTACTGGTCTCCTTTTACACCTTATAGGAAGCTCTTTTTTACGCCTCCGGCCATTCGAGGCTAACAAAAATAATGAATAAAATTGTTAGAGCTCTTTTTAACTTATTTTTATATAGCGAGGAGTTAGTGCAACTTTCTTATTGGATTTTAGAATTGTTTATTAAAAATTTCATATTAATATATTTACAACTTTTCGTTTACATAATCGTAAGAGTTTGAAAAACTTGCAAGGAATAAAAAATTATTATGTTACTTTAACTGCATTGTTAAAGTTCAAGTCTATGGGAATATCCATGAAACTAAATTCATGTCAGATTTGGCTCGAACATTCCATATATATATATTAAATGAACTTAAAGATCGAAAATATCCAAAAAATATGAAAAATAGTATTATAAAAAACATTATATTCCACATAAAAAAATTATAGCTTAGTCATAGTTATTACAATCAGTTATATATAATACAGATTACACATACAATTAATGATTTAACAATTATTAATAAATATTCCAAAATAATTTAAAAAAAAAAATGAGTTCAGCATTATTACCATTTTTCTATTTTTTCTTTTTCAATTGAAGAAAATATTTTTGCCATATATATATATCTTAGTCGTATTATATATTAATAGAATATATATATATATATAGTATATATTATATATATATATATTTATTATATACTATATATATTATATATATATATAATATATATATATATATGGCAAAACTTGCTAACGTGTGCTTTTTTAAGGGGATGTCTGCATTACAAAAGATAATGATGCAAATTTAAAAAATCCATTTTTAAAACGATGAATTTAAAGGTAAAAAAAGCTTGCCCGACAGTTGAGATACTCTTTTTCTTCATAAGTTGAATGTTGTGTCGACTGCCGTTTCCCTGAATTTGACTTCCCTTGTCGAATCTTCTCTTTCCGAAAATTCTTTTGACGATCGAAGATTACGGAACAGCGCCCTCCGCGACAATATCCGAGAAACACAATATTTTTCCCTGAATTTTGACTACCCCACTTGCTCTCACGGGAGACATAGCTTGGGCAAGCGTTTTCTGACCGTTGTAATTTGTAGTTGGAGGAGGGAGGTTTTCGAGGTGAGAGAGATATACTTTAAGTGAGTCTACATATCTATTTCTTCTGTTTAACTTAATTTTTTCTCGTGTGGATCTGTGTCAGTGAACTGTGTTTCGCAAATTACAGTTCGGTATATCATTAATATTCGTTCATTCTCTTTGTCACTTTTTAAAAAGACTAACTACTCTCTATGAATACGTCTTTAGATTTTTTTTTATGGGGGTTTGATAGCAGGTCAGCCACCGACTCACTTTTGTGTGGCTCTCGTTGCCCTTTTTCAAAGGGAGGGCAGACGATAGAAACATGAAGACGTTTAATAAACCCACCATAATTTCCTCACGATATGCCTGTAACTGCAAATCGTACTCTGAGTGTGTGACAAGACTATGAGGCTTAATATGTTATGCTGGCGAGCGAAGCAATTTATCTCAGTTAGCAAAAAACGTAGGTCTCTCGCCACATGAACAGAAGTAGTTAGCGAGAGTGAAAGATAAAAGAAATTGACATCCCCGATTTCTACGAAACAAGTCGGGGTTCAATTTACGTCGCGCAATCACCATTGCGAGTGCAAAGTGCACCCTTTAATCCAAGGGACTCGACGCTAGAGGTGTAGGGCGCTCGAGAGGTCAGCTCCCGAGCACTTGCCACCGTAGTACCTATAGAAAAGATGACGTGCGCCAAACGGTCGCGTCGCAGAATAGAGGGTTCATAGGGAGTGAGTTATGAATAAGCACTGGTACGCACAGCGATTTATCTGTTTCTTAGCTTTAGATACTACACCCCATCGAGTGATAAGAAGGGTGAGCCGGAGTCGCCCTCAAGATGTGAGGAAATGTACTTGCCATACGGATAGGAGATTGGCTGAATAAGGCCGCTTATTTAACTGGAGTAACTGCTTCAGAGGAAAAAATATTCCTACTGCAAATAGCCTGATACAGATAACTCCTCAAGAGTTACTTTAAGAGGGCGCTCCACCTATAGCGCAACTCTAGTTAATACTGAGGTTACTAAACTAGATTTGTATGCTGTTTATATTGAGATCTCTTTTGTAGTGCACAGGTGAGACGGTGTGAGACTACTCTCGGAAGAAATAAGATGACAAGTCATGCGAAACGAAGGTTGTTTACGCAGCAGGAGAGAATTAATAACAATGAAGTTTGGTTTTTAAAGAGTTGAACTCTTAAAGGTTACTTCGTACACCGAGAGAGAGAAAAAATCCCATACCATGTAATCGGCTAAGTATAAGCATCAGAAATGAGCAGCGAGAAGAGAGGTCGAAGACTAGATGCAAAAAAGATATCAGGGATAGCAGTCACATGCAAGCATATTTTGAACATGGTAGAGAATGATGATGGATAATTGAGTCATGCGGGTGAGGGCAGCGTAAGGATTTAATGCGCTGTAACAGAATTGCAGTTATAAATAGTACACAGCTGAGGTAGATGCAGATATATAGGATTGAAACTAGAAAAATAAAGTTCAGGTAAAGAAGTTAAGAGCAGGAACCTTGAGGAACCACCACATGGTTAATCACACGAAAGGAGGTATAAGCAATATACCGATCCTATCAACAAGAGTGACTGAATTATGGAGCTAGATCGGTGAGACAGATAGGAAAAAAACGTAGACCATGAGATCAAAATCTAACAGAAGAAAGTGAGGAAACCACAATACATGTAAGGGAGCATTCTGAGTTTTTTATTTGTAGCGAGGAGTCATGCCATAACCCTTGGTCTAAGATACCTCGTTTAGACATATAGGCTCGAAGCGCCACTACTACCGCCAAAGACCTTTCCCATAGTCCCTAATGGTTCAGTGAGAGTGAGCACCAAGAAAATAAATCAGTTATGCATAGGTATGTATAAGTTCTATCAACCAGTTGGAACTTACTAAGACGACTCGTTCCGCCATACTCGATCAAGCTGTAGAGAGTAATGAAACTCCAGATGATCCAGGAAATGAGTTAAGAAGAGTTGTCAAAGACTTTAGATAGAATACAAGTGAGGAGCTATATTAAGGAGACTCGTCGAACTGTTCATTAAGGGAATATGCGAGAACCGGCTACTTTTCTGGTGAGAACTTTGGTTTGTCATTAATTTTAACAATGGAACTGCAAAAAAATATAGGTCCAGAAATCGTATCTGGGAACCTACTCGACAGTGGCTTTACAGATTCATGAGGCGCAACTACCTCTCTCGAAAAACGTGCCGCGGAGTATAGAGTGCCACTCCGGATCCGCCCACTTACATCTTTTACTATTTCATAGACGCAATGTACAGAAAATGAACGCCGTACTCTAGATAGCACGTGATTTCAGCGAATGAATGGTAGCGAAAAACCTTGAGTAATTTAGGATGACTGCTCCTTCGGAGAATACAAATATTTAGATGCGAATAATATGTCGTCCGCAAGAGATTTCCTGTCGGAAGGAGAGTTCGCAACAGAACATGATGAAGGAGCGAATAAGGGAGATTGAAAGGCTAGATTTTTATCATCATAAGTGAGCATTTGGCGCGACTGCTACTTATATGGGCGCCAGAGGTGCATATTGTTCTACGTTGAGGAGAACCAAGCAGGTTGGCGCATTTCTTTAAATGAAGTATAAGCCGCTTTTTTGAAACGAGATGATAGCCTGACAAAAGTCTAACCGATGTGCAAACCTCTCGACCACCGGGAATGAAGTGAATATAAAGAGTATGAGAGAAGTGATAGAGATAGCGAGAACGAGAGATTTTTCCAAGTGCTCGCTCTCTCTATATTGCTTTTTTGCGCTCGATTGTAATCTTAGGCTATTTGCGATAACCATATGTGGATTTTCATTTGATTAGTAAAAAAGATTTCAAGTTTGTGGAGATAGAATATGAACCGTGCTCATCCCATCGGCGCTCGTGAGTATACAAGGTCGCTCCCAATGTAAATTCGTTATATATATAGCGGAGTTACCGAAACAGTCATATACGAGTGAGAGGACAGGATTCATTCCTGAAGGTGTAGTTTAGCAAGAAAACGACGCACATGCGTCACCGTCATATAGCCCAAGTTTATCTCAAAAGTGACTCGCTCGCAGAAATTACGTTTAGGGCAGTCTCAGTGGTGGAACACGGAGTGAAAAAGTATTTTATAATAATAGTACCCATAAATAAAATTTAGTGTACAGATGTTACCGAGTATAGAAGTAAATGGATAAAAGAAGTCCGTATTGCTCATTGATTATAACTCTCGATAAGACGGTTAAGAAGGGTTCGTTGAGATCATCCTTTGTGTGAGTGGGTTCTTGCGACTGAAATCTTAGGTCGAAAGTTTTTTGTTCAAAGTATATTTGTGGTCTAGGTCGAATCTGAAGTTAAGTATATTAATGTTGTTGTGGTTTCTTTAATTATACATATCTCCTCTATGAGTCGTGTAAGCAGGATACGCTGAACTTTGTATTTGGACTGAAGCTCTCTCTGGATTCCTTTTTCTACTCCGGAGTGTGAGTAGGAACCCAACCACTTCAGTGCTTAGATGTACGTATATGCCTTACCCTGATATATAGAGGATAACTCTCGGGCACTAATAGACTTTGCGTGAGAGAAGAGTAGTGAGCACTCTCTTTAGTAGATAGTCAAAAAAGAACGTGAAAATCTGTTCCATTAAGGAGCAGTAGCAGAAACACAAGAATAATGATAGTAGTAGGGAGAAATTTTAAGCCATAGAACATTCGAAGTTAGGAGATCAAGATTCCGAGACGTGTTACAGGAGGTGCTTATGTATGGGCACGGGACTCCACCATTCAGTCGAAAATAGTAAAACAAGTTACAGTTGGAGGATATTAAAGTGTTTATTTGAAAAAAGAATCCCTGGGCCAGCTGGGTCTCAGACGAGATTAGCAATAAAATGTGTGACGGCTCGAGAGCTTGGAGACTGGTGATATTCCACAGATTATCGTGTTGTTTATAGACACGATGTTACAAATTCAATGGGAATAATCTGGCTGACACTGCGTTACCACAACTAACATACACTCCTACTAGAAATCATACAACAATCATTCACTACACAGACAACATCACCCACAAACTTAAAACGATGTATTTTTAATTGCAACACACATATACAAACGCGTAACAATACTAAATAGAGTATAGAAACTTGACATACTCGTTTACGCAAACCACATACTACGCTCTGGAGCGGACATCTCACACTGTACTCTATCTCACTTACATCCATAATACAAGTCGAGTGTAGAATTATAAACAAGCAACATATACTCGCAAATCTTCACGGCAGTACAATAACTCTCAATAGCTTTACACAAAGCAAGGACAATTCTTGTTTGAATTGTTATGTGAAATAATAGCTAATCAACAATAAAATGTGATAAATCGAAGACGCACACCATATCTTATCTCACTTTTGTGAAAAATAACTACATCTGACATAATACCGCAAGAGGGGATTGCGGGGGTTACGTATTAAACATAAAAAAACTTAGAAGGCTTCTCGATAACCATTATTTACTAAAAAGGCTTGAATTATTTGATAGGAACCCCTCTCATATAATTTCTCTCCTGAAAAAAGCTAACTGTAGGTTTTCTCTGATATATTTGAAAGTCTCGCTGTGTTGGAATGGATGGCATTGTGGTTTCTCAAGGCTCAAGAATGCAATCTACTCTTAATTCTCGCAGAAGGCGTTGCGATACATAAGACACTCTTTTCTCTCATATAGTACTCTGTGGTTTGAACACTTGGATTAGCACCAGTGCATATTTCTAATGACAGCTGGTTCATTGATTGAGCGTGAAGAAGGTAGTTCTTAACGAGGTCGGGGCCTTTAATACTCTCTATTGCTTTTCACTACTAATCTTCGGTGAATAATTAAGTTCCAAGTCTTTTGTCTAGAGACGTTGTTTTTCTCATATATTTTTATCCAGCCACAAGGTATATCCTTAATAAGTCTTTTAGTGTTATGAATTTTGATATCTCATAAAGATCATAATAAATCTATAGAAAAGTCCATTTTATACTTATCTCAATAAACGCAAACTGCCTACGGTAGAGCATACCTATACTAAGTAAAAATACATGCCAATGAAAAAGATTGAAATCCTGCACGGTTGTTTTCTGAAAATCTTGTCTCTAAAGAGGATGAAAAGTTGAGTCAGGTAAGCACAATGTATATATAAAGAACTACTTCCCCAACTTTACATAAAATTAAGCAGGTATTATTTTCATTCAATGTTGTTGGGATTGTACTTTTCTAGGTGATGAGTGCAAGTTCTACTAAGAATACAGCAGTAAATAACATTTGGACGGATTAAGCATAGATCGAAGCAGTTTATGGCTGAGTGGTCTTTGACAGGCTCTATTTCAATATAATTTTATCTTTGGATCAGGATCTAAATCACTATGCATGAGTGATCAGTATTATATTTGTATATAATTGATTAAATGTTAACCACTTGGTTGCAACTAAAGCAATAAATTATTATTACTATTATCGGAAGATGGTAATTAATGAAATTATGGAGTCTTTTGCCGTAAACAGTTATATTTAGCAAATAAGCTGAGTTTTTCTGGGCTTGCATTGTTGTCTTGTCTTGACAGTTTCTAACCTTCAACTATTTTAAATCATAATTTTGTATGGGTATATTGTTTTGTAAAATAGCAATACTATGATAGTTTTGAGTCCAACTACGGGTTTCACAAAGTTTATAGGCAATTTGTGGTGAATTGTTATTTTCTTCTCTAGTTGGTAGAGTCTTTGAAAAAGTTTGTCTTTTATATTATATGTTAGCAAATAGTATTTTGGAATTTCTATATTACCGGAATTATAAATATTTAGGTCATTAATGACCAAATTAAAGCCGATGAGCTTACATAAACATAGATTAATAATAGAAAACCCCTTTTTTAATATTTTTTCCCAACAGTAGAGAACCTAAGAACTTCATGTTCTTTCCATGCCGTTGTCATTGCGGTTATGCCCGTATCATTACCCTCTGACCAATATAGCTAATAACTGATTCAATACCTTATTCTAAAAGTCAATTACTAATGTTTTATGTTAAAATGGGTTTTTGCCATCCATCCCTTCATAGAACTATTCCATAACCCCAGTAAATATATCTTTCATCGAACATCATTTTTTCAAAGATTCTCGGAAAACCTTGAGTAAATCCTAGTATATATATAATTGCTTATTCTGTAGCCTGATAAAATCCGCTGGTTATCAATTCGTGACCATAATATATAGAATAGTAGACATACCAATTTTATTTATGCATCGCGGTACTCAATCTAATTTTTTTATACATAATTCCACACAATTGGGAGTAGAGTTCATTATTGAATCAAAGGAGACGTTCCACACACGGCATTCTTTCCATGTCCTATTGAATTATGTTTCTTTTCATATTCCATTGATTCTCATCATCACTCTCTATTCGAAGTTTAATCAGGGGTCTTCAAAAATTCCCTTACGGATAGCAGGTTCGCTGTATTACCCCCTCTTTTGCAAGAGCGTAGTCAAATTGTCCTCTCAAGAATATATTTATTTAGATACATTCTATATTCACTCGTCTGTTTTTGTATTTATTCCTTGAGTAATTTTGACAATAAGTGTATTTGTGTTAATTGTGAGCGTAGTTCTGACAGTAAGTTGATCAATGGCTCATCAACTCTCCTTGGGTGAGGGAATATAGACAGATAGACTCTAAACTATATCTCTGCATCTCGCACAGACAATCATTAGTATTTTAATGTCACAAAGAAATTGTTTAAGTCCGTCATTTATTTCTCTATAATACACGGTTATCAAGAACTCTCTAGTCATATTTGTCTTCAAAATTTGATTTCTTTTCTATTACTCGCAACAATTCACTCTCAACATCTATTCGAACATTTTCTGAGAATATCTAACGGAAAGTATTATACTTATCAGTAAGTTATACTCAGCTGTTAATTTAATTGCCACACAATCTGTTAGTGATTCGTGAGCCGGAACATCTCTCCGCTCGTGAAAATAATTATTCAAGCGTGTCACTCATTTAATAATCTCTTTATAGATAACTCTATTGTTTTTTTTTCGAAATGAGCTTATATGTGAGCTATATATTATACCTGTACTTTACTATGTACATACCTAATCGTTGATGTATTCTTTTTTCAGTTTTTTCTCTTTAACATAATACTCTGATGTCAAGAACGTTATGTATAGGAAAACATATAATAAGGTTCCATTTTTTCGCATATATTAGGGGGTCAATGTAGCCCTCCCCCACCTGTTATTACTGACTATACATATATATATATATATATATATAATATTAATATAATATATATGATATATATATATAATAATATATATATATAATATAGTATTATAGTATATTATATATTATATATTATATATATATATATTATATATTTATATATATATATAATATATAATAATATTAATTATTATATATATCCTACCCGAAATCGCTATACTCACCTTGTAGTGATATGATGGGTGTGAGCTCTCTTGGAGATACTGTTGAGTAAGGGACCTATAGATGTCCTAGAGAGAAGAAGCGATCTATTTTTTCAGAGTTGGTTAGTATGAAACTGGCCAATTGTGACACCCTTCCTTATGGAAGGGGCATCACTGGTACTACGGTCATTGTGCTTTGAAGGGTGATGAAGTCGCTATCATATTATATATCACCGTTCGTTGTTTAACGGTACACACGATACCTTAAGCACCAGGTTTGTGGAGTCTTTCCCTGACCCCCTCTGGAACATCATAATGGAAAGACTCCCTATCCGCTTAAGCGCTCTATGGATCCTCCGGGTACATAAACTCCTTAATTTAAGGTAGTTCAGGACATCCCATGTAAAGGGTGCTACCCTTAAGTTAATTAAAATATATACACTATATAATGAAAGATTGGATCATACTACTATCTTACGACGCTCCGAGAAGAATTATATGAGAGGAATATTAAACGAAATATATTACCCGACAATCACATACACCTCCTAGAATATAAATGGTATACATTACTCCCTGAATGGTACTACGAACCAGTGTTGCCGTGACTCCCCTCCACTTCACTTGGAGGCCTTCTGAACCTGATCTCTCGATACATCGCCAGGCTGCCGCTACGGCATCCAGTAGTGCCCAAACGATAGGACCCATGTGCTCGTCCCGGTGATAAAAAATAACCTTCTCTTTCAGACTCTTATTTAAACTGAATAGTGCCACCTCTTCATAGTGTGTTTTTCTTCAAATTACAGCTCTACACTTGCAAACATAGCATCGCAACCCCCCATTTCCTCCAAGGAAATGACCAGCGAGACTCCATAGTATGACAGTATAAAACATTTAACGGTGAGTCCCCGCAGACCCGCGGTGCAGGGGTCTGGGTTCCCACGCGGTTTGCTCCTCAATCACTCGAGGATGTTTAGTATAGCAAACATAATTTATTATATTATAATAATAACAATAAACTTTTTACCAACAATAAAAAAAAAAAATTTCAACCATATTGCAAGACCTACTATTACCGATTGGAACCTCCGTTTATCGTCTCCAATAATAAAGTGATTTCTATATATAGAAAGTGTATTTCGAATGTAATATATATATTTATTAACTCTACCGTATTGAAGTTTTAAAAAATATAAACAATATATAATGCAATATATATATATAGTGAGTAAGAGAAAGAGGAAATGTAAAATAAGAGTATTTTTTTATTCGTTTTAATGTATAACAAGTTAAAAAAAATAATTTTTATATTAACCTATATATACCATAAGTTTCCACAGTATTTTATAAAATTATATATTTTATAATAAGTATAGAGAAGTATATAGGAATGTCATCTCTCGCTCCGGTCATTATAACTATGACACGCCTGAAATTTGTGATGCGTATACTTGATAATTTCGGAACATAGTGAATTTATATATAACACAAAATCTGGTGTCCCCATGTACTTTTCATTTTTTGCTAAACATTTGAATTTTTGGAAAAGTGGAAAATTGAAAATAATTATTTTTTTCATACTTATTTACCTGATCAATACATCTAAATTTATCAGGCTTTTGTTATAGTCTGGCTCTCGAATTGGCATTATTTTGTTAATACTAGATAATTTTATATTTGTATACTGATAAAGAAATAATTTTAAAAAAATATTATAATATTTTTTTTTTATATATCTATTTATATATTTTTTTAAATTGTTCGAAGAACAAATCCAATAAACTTATGGTATTATACCAATGAGAATTTAATCTAGTAAAAGATTGGTGTCTCTCCCTCTAGACTATCAATATTATGCCCTTGAAAATTTCATACCACTTCTACCGAACAGTGAAAAAATATAAATTATCAGCTCAATTATTCTATTTCAAGATCCTCAACTCAATAGAGAAGTGTATGAAGAGATTGGCAAATAAGAGTTTAAAATAATCGAAGTTACGGAAACTCAAAAATAATCTGAATAAAATTGCTTTACTTTGTACTATTTTAAATAATGAACCTATCTATGCATATTCAAGTTTGAAGTCATTTACAAAAAAAATTTTTGGAAGTTGATAGTATAAATGTCAAAAACATGGGTTATTGAAAAATTGAAAATTCTGAAAGAATTGTAACTACTAAGTCACAGGTAAAAAACACCCGTGAGAAAATATAACGTGAGTTATCTAGAGGGAAAAATATAAAAAATAATAAAATCAAAAAAAAGCTTCAGTTTTTAGGGTTGTATAGGGTCAGTAAGATCTTTGAAAATTACCTCGACATATTTTAATGTTCTCTATTTTAGCGTAGGTGGTTGAGAATTGGGGCGTGCCTTAAGAAATAGTTGCAACCTCTCCATCTGAAGAAAATAAATTTGTGGGTTTTTTAACTAACAAAGAACTCAGTAGCCGGTAAATAACTATGAGTAAAAAACAAATAATTATAATATTGGTATTTGTGAGTGACTCTCCCTCAAAAACATTAAATTAGAGAATAGTCAACATGACTCGATCTTATAGAAAGCTCTATTTGAGGCTGTATGCGAGAGCAATATATCGAGGAAATATTCAGGACGTTCCGGTACTCAGTATATTAATAGTAAAATAAATGAGTTCCATAATGCAGAATCATTCATTGTGCAGCTCCTCTCAAAATTTAATTTCATTCTTAATGATTTCTAGTAAAATGAATTAATAATGGTCTCTTCTATAAAATTTATGATACATATAACTGAAAAAAGTATATAATGTGTTTTCAGTTTTCTAGTAAACATGACTCTTATATAATATATGAGTGGCAAGGAATTTATACAGCTGTTCAACAAATAACGAGTATGCTCACAAAACACTATCAAAAATTGATTATTCCAAATCATAGAGTGGTCATCCATGAGTTTATGTTTCCTTACTAGCATTTAAAAAAACAACTTCAAAAGTATTTCGATTTGGCATAATCTATATATATATATTCAAAGTGATATTATATAGTAGAGTCTAAAGTATGAAAGAAACGAAGGGCCCATTATAGTATATAAATATAGAGTTTAAAAAAACTTTTGGAAATCATAAATTATAATTAATCTTAACTAAATTTGTTCAAAAAGTATAAAGTATTTCCTCTGATCATATCAATGTTGTCTCAAAAATATGGCAAAGTCCCAAATATCATATACTTCAAGAAAGTGACAACTTATACCGTATTGGACAAGTCAAAATATCATATCTATATGGGATGACTTAAAATGAGACACTCAAAAATTTAAGATTAGGGAAGAGTAAAACTACGAGAATTGTACACATCATTGAACATTGAAGCAAAAATTACTTCCCAGACCGTCTAATACAGATTAAAAAGTTTTTTTGGATATTAGAGCTTTTTATCTTATGAAAAAGAGCCGTGATAGACCTCATTGAAAGCTTTTAGATAAGATTTTTCCAATAAAATTCTTCATTAATATATTAATATGAATACAGTAGTATACTAACATCGTATTTCTATAGGATAAAACTAATGAGTGTTGTAATGAGTTATTCATTATTTCTTTGCATCTACCGCGCTAAATAGCCAGAGCTTACGACATGAAAAGTGCATAAGAAAGGCTACCAAAACTATATGAGTGAAAACTCGATTTGTATTTAATATCTTTCGGTTTATATGAATCAAATTAATTACTTCAAGCTAATTAATGACTACAGAATGTGAAAATTGAAAAATTTTATTGAGTAACTATTAAATTTTTTAGCAAACTTTTAATTCGTAGAAAGAATACAGCTGCTTAGCAAGTAGTACTTACTCACATATATCTTGTGTACAGCTAGATTCAGCTGTTATTTGAATATAGTACCTAGTAACATCTCTGTATACCAAAGACTCGAGCTCTATAGACTAGCTCATTGTTTATGCAAAATGCTCGATTTACTTTGTAATAAAAAACTTATATATTTAGGTAACTAATTATATACACAAACCAAAGGTAAGTGCTGGCTGTTATTATTAAGCAGTGAATTGAAACATGTCGTATCTATGATCTGATAAAGAAGTGGTTAATGTAAAATATTTAATGTGCAATGATCCAAATAAAACGTTTTGGTAAACTATAAAGCATTCATATATATTATTCTTTCCGAATTATTTTGACCAAAGTCATAAGGGATCATCTTTGTTGGTGCCAATCTTTGGTAAGTTACCTTTCTATTCCATGTCGAGGATGACCTTATTGTTATATATATATATATATATATATATATTAATATATATATATATATATATTAATATATATATATAATATATATATATATAATATATATATTAATATAATATAATATATATATTAATATTAATATATATATATATATATTATATAGTATATATTTGTATGAAGTTATTTAAATGATTAAGACGTGACACTGTTTAATCTGTTCCTTCTCTTCCCTTTTCCTTATTTTTCTTTCTTGATAAATTGATACTTATTTTTTGGAAGAGGGGAGGGGGAAATTAGATATTTAAAGTAAAAAAAATGTTGCGATAGATCACAGATTTAGAGTAGGATAGCGGAGAATGGTAGAGATACATACTCGTCAATGGGGATGTTTTGAGATCAATTCTCTTGCATGTGTACTTTTTGTGCTACCTCAGATACACGCATAGTGCTATCTGTCTTTTCATTTTAAAAATATTATATCAGTGTGCTCAATTTTTGGCTCCCCCTTTTTTATATATTGATAACAACTTTTATATAAGCTCCTATATACTTTACATACTTTTTCTATAACAAAAATGCTCTACTATTAGCATTTTTGAATTGAAGTGTCATATATTCTTATAATGTATCTCGTTCTCTTCTTTATTTTTTATATTTAATGTAATAGATTAGTGTATGCTTGTATGTGTGTGTAATATGTAATATTCAAATTCATTTTCTTATATAATGATTAAAATTTATAATGATTAATTATGCGTCAACGAGAAATTTACATTTGGTTCTTAAGTGAGTTCATATATAAAGATCTCCTTAAAAGATCGTATACTATAGTTTATAGAAGTAACATTGACCTTGGTTAAATTAATAAATATGATTATGATTAATATATATATATTATATATATATATATATATATATTATATTATATATTATATTATATTATATAATATATAATATAATATATATATTAATATATATTAATATATTAATATTAATATATATCTATATAATATATATATATATTAAATATATATTATATATATATATTAATATATTATTATATTATATATATAATTATAATCTTATTATAATATTATTTGTGTAAATATGTTAATATATTATATATATATACTAATCGTAGTTTCCTTTTTTTTTTTTTTTTTTTTTTTTTATTTATTATATATTTTTTTTTATATAGGAACATTCTATCAGTTCCTCTTATTATTTAGCAATCGTCAATTGAAGAGTTAGGTATCACACTTGCGCTTATAAGAATGACTTTTATTATTGTATATATAAATTTTATAAAGATTTTATGTAGTCTGATGAATAAAATATTAAATTCTTATATATATATATTA
>JABUQX010131045.1:30000-35000 GCA_015478945.1 Trachelipus rathkii | reverse complement strand
AAGGAAGGGAATTTTCCGAATTCTATTACTAGTTAGCTATTTTCCAGTGGATTGCCTGAATTTACACCACGTTCCTACGGAAAAGGCGCAAACAAAAAAATGACGGCGTGGTAGGGCCACCACGCCGTCATTGTTTTTTGATAATCTTAGTGATTGAACATTCATTTCATAAATCAGCTTTAAATCTAATTTTTCTAAATCGATAAACTCCATCGCAATAAGTTGATCAATTTTGCGTGGCAATTAAACCGATGTTTTAGATTATTTCTGTTTATCCTTAAATTCGACGGGCTCCATCACCGAGCATCTAATTCCAATTGCTTGCAAACAAAAGTAAACCCATAAGAAATCGTAGGCTCCAGGAATACGTGTTCGGTTTTTTGCACGAAATTCAGTCAATTAGTTCAGCAATCAAGAGTGCCAAAGAAATCCTATGGATGTTAGGTGTGGGTTTAAGTGTTTTTATGTATAAAGATTATATTCCAAATTTTTTAAGTTCTTCATCTGGAGAAGCATTTTGAAAAATGGAAGAGAATTTTTGAAGAAGTACTAGGGTATTGAGGTTCATAGTGATCTCTTGACACGCTAAATTCCTTGGTTGAGAGTGGAGAGGATTTAGTTCGAAGGAAATGTCCAAGTGTTCGAGGCTCCTCGCATCTTTAGTTATGTGGAAAGGTTTTGACCTACATAGGTCGACGTTACAGTCGGCACATTTATAATTTTTGTAACGATATGTGACCTCAAGTTCATGGAGAAGATGCTTTTCCTTTAATCTTAACAGAAAGCCAACTTTGAGTTGGTGCAGATCAATTGTTAAAAAAAGATTAAGGAAAAACTTTTCATACGTGTGGAAGTTTTTGTTTAAAATGTTTAATCTCTGAAAGGGCAAGAACATTGAAAGGGTCCAATGCAGGGGGGAAGCCGAGCATAAAACAGGAAGTTTAGGAAACATCATTATTTGCTATAGTTAGGGCGGTAAGCGGCAGTGTTATCGAGACACGAGTAAAACAAGTTTATCAAATATGTTAGAGGGATACAAGACTAAAGCTACGAATTTCCGGAAAGGTGAGTTCTTCAAGGAAAACCTTCCAATCAGAACAAATTACAAAGGCTTGTGTATGCGGGACCTTAGACCCGCAATTTTTTGATTAAAGGAGATAGAAATAAAGAAATTTGTCCCAAGTAACGATATATTAGTGCGGATGCAGCAAAATAACATTAGCAAGCCCCACCAAAAATACCTTTACTTGCGGACTAATTTCTTTAGTTAGTATCCCTTAATCGTAATTTGTAATATACGAAGCCGTTTACGAGTAGAATTGAATTTTAGTATTTCCTTTTCTTTTAATTTAGACCGTTTTGTTTTTTGTCATTTTGTGCTTACGCTCGATAAGGAATGCTCACCCCAGTTTTAGCACGAATTTAGAGGTTTAAACGACCGCGACGATTTCATGCTAGGCTTACTTTTGTTTTTAAAACAATTTGAATCAATTCTTATTGTGATAGAGTAGTGGGTATCTGCTGGAATAGCAGCAGAAATAAAAAAAAATAAGGCAAATGAATTTTTTCTTACTAATGATCAACTATTTGTTGTGATAGAGTTATCCATTTGGAAGAAATTAGATTTAAAGCTGGTTTTATTGAATGAAAATTTATCAATTCAGACGGGGCCTACACGCCGCCATCTTGTTATGGATTTACATTTTCGTTTAAAGAACGTTCCTTAATTCTGGATAATACAGAATAAAAAAGAGTAGCAACCTTACAGAATGAGGAAATTCCTTACGTTCTGGAAAAGCATTTCCGTACGAATTTTTCCAGGGTAGATTTGGACAAAAAACGAACCAAACTCCGAGCATTTCTTACGTTGTCGTAAGCCCATATATAAAAACGAAAACGATGTTTTTAATATATTATATATATTATATTTATATATATATATATATATATAATATCTATATATATTATATATAATGATATTATGATATATATATTATATTATCTTATTAGTATATATACTATATATATTAATGGTATATATATATATATATATATATATATAATATATATAATATATATATTATATATATATTATACGTATATATATAATATATGTATTATTATATATATTATATATACATATATATTATATTATATATTATTATATATATATATCTATATATATATAAATATATATAATATCCATTAGATATAATAATACTCATCAAATGCGACTCCTTTTACTCGATGCTGCTCGTGTTTAGCACCGACGTTAACATTTATTAGAAACGATCAATACTTTACAAATATCAAAATGATATGATAAAATTCTCTTATGTTTTTTGGGAAATGGGGCAAATGAATCTGAAATATTTACATAATAAAATATAAAAAGATTATGTAAAATTGAAGCAAAGAGTGTAAGAATCATCGCTATTAAATAATGCTAATTTTTACTTGATCCATTAAAAAAGGTGACTGTTTCGTGCCCAAATTCGAAATAGGGAGATTGTGTGCGTGAGAATCTAGCCTAATACAAATTGTGTTCAAATTGTTGCCTTTTGGATCTACGAAGTTACCCCTTTAGGATGCTTCTGTCTGCCATTATCTTTAAGGTATAAATGAGGAGAGACTACTTTTATTCATTTTTAAAGTTTTATTTTTAAAACGTATATATATTATATATATATATATATATATATATATATTATAATATATATATATATATATATATATATATATAATATATATATATATATATATATACTTATATATATATGATATATATAATTGAAAGAACTTGTTGAAATAACATAGTTGAGCCCGAGTAGTATAAAAGTTTAACTGGAGAGTCGCCGCTGATATATATAATTTTTTAACACTATTTATTTTTTTAATAAAACGTGATTAATCTTAATGCCGCGAGCTACACGTTCCTGGCCGTCTACGGCCTGGGCGGGCTGGCCGCCGCCGCTGTGTAGAGAACAGTATGATTTCGTTAACCAAGGTTGCCAGCGATTAAGTAAATTTATATTTATTATAATATTATTATATTACTATATATAAATATACTATACATATATATATATATTTATATATATAATATATATATATATTATATATATATATTAGTGATGCATCAGATGTGCACTTTTCGCACTATCCCGCGGATGGCGGATGTTTGGATTTTTTTAACATCGCGGATGCGGATGTCAAGATATATATATTATATTATTATATATTTATATGTATATATATATATATATATATATTATATATATTAATATTATATATATATATATAGTATAATATATTATATATATATAATGCCTAATATATTTCGAGTTTCTAGCCACAATCTATTAATATAAGTTGTTTACCGCGGTGGATGCGGGACGGGAACCCAACTCAAATGCACCCCACCAGTCTCTTTCCCCATCCTCCGACCTTAATGGAAAGAGATTTTTACAAAGGGATTATATACTTTTTGCTACTGTATTGAAATGTAAAGTATAGGAGGTTGTGCCTTGAGGAAACATCATTTTACGCCTTTTTTTCTGCTGGAGAGTCTGTTTCTACTTTTCATCATACATTAGGCCCCAGCATTGCTAAATAGTCTCTCATTGGAACACTAGTTGGAGGACAGGCCAAAAATTTCCCTTGCAAGTTTACTTAAGTGGGTAAACTTTTGCTAACTTTATCACGAACGATAGTATCTGACGCTAGAGATTTTTTTACGTTGGTCGATAGTTTTCAATCATTTTGCACTACATCTTTTGGTTATACGTGTGTTTCTTCATTACTACTGGACTTGTAGAAATTCTTCCAGTGAATCTGTATTGATTTACTTGTAGAAGATGTTTGGTTCTGTAGATTTCGTTATTTCCTTTTAATGGGGTGTGCGACTATTAATAGATATTCAGATTGAGTTTTCTTCAAACTGCAACACAAGCGCTAGGTGACGATCGATTTGACTTGTTCTAATATTGGGTTTACAAAAAAACTTGCCTTTATACGGGGATCTAAGTAAGTTGCAATAGTATGAAGGTCATTAATTTCCACAGAACTAATGCGTTATTTTTTAGCTCTAGTTTTATGACATCTTTTATTCTTTTTTTAAACCGTCATCATTGTCATTTGAAGATGGTTCAAAAAAATGTTCCTTATCGTTGAGATTAATTGTATACGTTACCGGAGACAGAAGCACAGTAGAAGGCGCGGATTATTTTGGCATATAATTTTTCATGTGACCTCTGGACTCAAATTGATTGTTGGAACTTCTGATGTGAAACATGAGCATCATTACACAGTGAGGTCGAGTCTCATGTCTCTCATTTAAATTTGCGTTGGATTCATCTTAAGCTATTTTTATTATTAAAATTCTGTTAAATCTCGACAATAATATCCGCGCAACATCCGCAGGGAAAAGCGCGGATGCGGAGGCGGATTTTTAATAATGTGTGACTGTTCGGAATGCGGTGTTACCTGCATCACTAAGATATATAATATATATATATATATAAATAATATATATATATATTATAAATATTATATATATATTATATATATACTATATATATATATATTTACATTTATATATAATATATTATATATATGTTATAATTATTTATATATATATATATATAGAATATATATATATATATATATATATATATATATATATATATATATATATATAATATATATATATATATTAGGCCATATAGGGATTTAAAGTATCGGGATCGGTATCGGGTATCGGCAAAATTTTTGGTAGTATCGGTATCGGTATCGGGTATCGTGCAATGAAAAAATAGCGACAGTACTTGTATCGGTTAATCCGGTATCGGGCCTCAAATTTTGTCGTTTATCGGTGCAACACTATTATTATATTATAATATAGTATATAATATATATTATATATAATACTATAATATATAACATATATTAGTATATATATATATATATATTAATAGTAGTTATATATATATATCATTATA
>JABUQX010131045.1:10000-25000 GCA_015478945.1 Trachelipus rathkii | reverse complement strand
GTTTGTGTAAAAGTTTTATTCATTGAACAAATGTAAATATTTGTGTAAAACTTTATTCGTTGAATAGATGTAAATGTTTGTGTAAAAGTTTTATTCATTGAACAAATGTAAATATTTGTGTAAAAGTTTATTCATTGAATAGATATAAATGTTTGTGTAAAAGTTTTATTCATTGAACAAATGTAAATATTTGTGTAAAACTTTATTCGTTGAATAGATGTAAATGTTTGTGTAAAAGTTTTATTCATTGAACAAATGTAAATATTTGTGTAAAAGTTTATTCATTGAATAGATATAAATGTTTGTGTAAAAGTTTTATTCATTGAACAAATGTAAATATTTGTGTAAAACTTTATTCGTTGAATAGATGTAAATGTTTGTGTAAAAGTTTTATTCATTGAACAAATGTAAATATTTGTGTAAAAGTTTATTCATTGAATAGATATAAATGTTTGTGTAAAAGTTTTATTCATTGAACAAATGTAAATATTTGTGTAAAACTTTATTCGTTGAATAGATGTAAATGTTTGTGTAAAAGTTTTATTCATTGAACAAATGTAAATATTTGTGTAAATATATATATATATATATATATATATTACATCATATAATATACCAAAACTTTTCCATTATCTTTGATAACGTATCAACTTTTGGCATACTAAAACATGCTCCAAGAGTATAATAAAAATAAGAAAATAAATAGCTTGATGGAGGAACGGGGGGAAAAGTAGGGCGAGGTCGATTGCGGTGAACTAGTTGAACTATTTTCTAACAGACCACTGAGTCAGTGTGAAATTTTCTTTTAATATTAGTTATAGATTTGTAATAACTTTACATTAAGAATCAAAATATAAAAAAAAATTATTTTAATTCTTTGATTTTTGTCTCTTGAATAAAAGCGACTTTCTTGGCGTCTTGCCCATTTTCATTTAACTTATGCATTTATTATTGTTTTTTTCTTTTTCTTTTTCTGTTTCTTTATTTGTTGGACACCATCGACAAAAGAGAAACAAACAGACCAGCCGAAGAAGAAGACAAGGAGAATATCATGACTCATACTTCACTTTTATTAAAAAAGTCTAAGAGAAAAAAAATATATAATGTAATCAACTTGTCACATAGTTGTGTTGTCACTGATGTTAATAATAATTATTTTAGAATAATTATGATAATAATAATAATAATAATAATAATAATAATAATAATAATAATAATAATAATTAATAATAATAATAATAATAATAATAATAATAAATAATAATAATAATAATAATAATATAATAAGGATAACGAGATGTAGGATTTTAGAATATACTAACACACACACAAATATATAATATATATATTATATATATATATATTATAATATATATATATATTATATTATATATATATATATATATATATACTATATATATATATATATGTATATTATATATATATATATATATATATTATATATATATCCTATATTATATAATATATATACTATATATATATATATATTTATATATATATATATATATATAGATATTATATATCATATATATATATATATATATAAGATAATATATATATAGTATATATATATATACTATCTGCTAAATGTATTACATATTAAACATAACTCTATGTAATAAAGCTGCTACTTTGTTTTCATAGTATGTGGAAAGTGTCTTGTTAAATATTACTATATATATGTATACAATACATATAATCTAGATATATTATATATATATTACTATATAATATATATATTTATATATACCTAAATATTATAACGAAATAAAAAATCTGTATATATATATATATATATATATATATATATATATATATATATATATATATATATATATATATATATATATATATATATATATATATATATATATATATATATAATATATGTATAATATATATATATTTATTTTTCTATATATATATATATATATATTTATATATATATTAGCCTTTTATCTATATTATATATGTTTAATATAATAATATATATACTATGATATATATATTCTATATTTATATATACTATATATATACATATACATATCGAGGTCTGTCTGAAAAGTATCAACTTGGTTCTCTCCCGTAGTAAGTAATTAGTTGAGGTTGGCAGCACTAAAGTGAAGGTGCAAGGAACATTTGTGCGCACACAGGTTTGTTTAGGCTTGCCGCTGACAGGGCTGCTGTCCGAATGAGGTAGTGTTGTGTGTGAACGTCGGAGTTTTATTTTGAGTGAGATGACGGAACGTGTTGAGCAAAGATACTGCATCAAGTTTTGCCAGAAGCTTGGTGATTCGCAGGCGGAAACAATTCACGCAAGATTCAACATGCATTTGCTGATATTCAGTGGGGTTACCCAAATAAAATACTGGTAAAACCGGTTTAAAAATGGCTTCACGTCATCCGAGAGTATCATCGTTCAGAATGGCCGTCAACAAGCAGGAATGCAGAAACCATTGAGAAAGTGAGGTCTGATAATGTCAGATCGTGGTTTGACAGTGTAAGAAATTTCTGATGACATCGGTAGCAACAAAGGTTCTGTTCATGTAATTTTATGGGATGGACTAGGATATCGCAGGGTGGCAGCATATTTGTTCCAAAATTGCTTTAGCAGGAACGAAGGGAAGTCAGACTTGACGTCGTGCAAGATATTCTGGAAACAGTCAAAAGAGATGCAGAGTTCCTCAATTCCGTGATAACTGAAGATGAATCGTGGGCGCATAGGCACGACCCAGAACCCAAAATGCAGTCAGCACAGTGGAAGCATCTAACCTCGCCGAGATCCAAGAAAGCACGAGAGGTTAGGAGCAAAATCAAGGAAAACCGGATTGTTTTCTTCGATACTCATTGCATCGTTTAACACGAATAGGCGCCTGAAGGACAAAGGACAATCATTAACTAACGAGTACTATCGTGTCGTCCTCCATCATCTCCGTGATGCACTTCGTCGTTAACAATGGGATGTGTGTTATCACAAAACTGGAAACTGCATCAAGATAATGTCCGTCTCTCACCAGGACTTAATGACAAAGAAAAGGCATTTTTAACCATTTGTCAGCATCTTACCCGACATGGCTCTTCCAGCAGTACTTCTGATATTCCCGAAGCTCAAATAATACCCAACAATGAAAGTGTTAGAACTTGCTTCATCAGCAATGAGTATCGATTATTAGTATATATATATGAGCATATAAGTATAGTATATATATATATTATTAAGGTTATATATATATATATATATAATATATATATATATATATTACATATATATATTAGTGATGGGGTGATTAAGAATTTTAATACTTCAACAGATGACGATTATACCTAAATTTCATTGACTATGATTTATTTCATTTGTCATTTAACTGAAAAGTATGTTTTTTGAAAATTTAACAAATTTATAATAAGGAAGAATTAAATTGTGTTCCCTTCATTCTTATTTAAATGTGTAAATGAAAAACCGCATTAATACATAGAAAGTTTTCCTGCTATTCATTAACATCTTGGTTTTGCTTCTAATAAATAGCATAATAAAAATAATAATAATAATAATAATAATAATAATAATATTAATAATAATAATAATAATAATAATAATAATAATAATAATAATAATAATAATAATCACACACACAATAATAATAATAATAATACTCTTCTTGATTAATAACATCAATGTAATATGATTTTTCTAGTAAGGGGTTGTTTTCCAACGGTTTTAAGGTAATTTTGGGGTGCTGATTCCAAAATCTGTCATCGGTTTTTGCCTATCAGCATCTGTTTGATATCATATATTGTTTCAATTAAACAGCAAAATATACAGACATTTTTTAATGTCTCTGGAACAGAGTTCATGGTGATAAAGAATAAGTTATATATGTTATTTAATATAATATATTTAATGATCCGGTAATGTAGATAAAGATATGGAATGCATATAAAATGTGAATGAATGTTAATACTATTTTAGGGAATTGACATGAAATTAAGGAAAATATGTACAAAAATGTGATCTGACAATAGTGAGGCGTGTTATATCGTGGCAACGACCTCTTCTTAACGATCTCCGATACACAGCTTGTGGAATGCTCCCTCTATCAAGGATCAGCAGCAATCTGCCAATTGGCAGCCAGGTGTCCCATCGGCCTTGGTTGCGTTTTTCCATGGCTTTGCATGTCTTGATGACAGCATTCACCCTTGGTTCTTTTCGCCATGTGACCCGTTCTCTGGAATGTCGTCCAAATGACTATGTGTTAGTGAAACTGATGCCTCATTCTCCCACAGTCCATGCCGAAACTCAAGAGCCAGCCCTCCATGGTCTCTGGCAGCTTCACATCAGAGAATGGCTGCGCTTCAAGCTCTAGCCTCTGCCAGTCATTAAGAAGCTTGTTGTAACAAAGTATGAGTTTCTTATTTGAGGTTCACTCAAATATCCTGCCTTTTTCTTGTCTCGGCACTATAAGATCTCTGGGAAAGTTTGAAACATATAAATCAAAGCAGACTCCAGTGATCTAAAGAAGTTTTTATCGAACTGTTTCATTAACCCAAGTTTTATGTGCAGTGGGGAAAATACAATTTTATTCCTATCAACCAGAGGCTTTTATTCTTGATGTTACTGTCACCTCAGGTGCCAAACTGATTCTCTTTGTGGTCAGTACTGGTCAAATTCAAGCCCATTGTAACTACCAACTGTGGCACAGGAAACAAGTGGGTATTGCACGTCTTGCTTGCAATGGTATACCACTGCTATTCAAATCCACAAACAACTCATCTTGAAGATGGTAGCTGTACCTGGTCCGAATTTTTCCTTATTTAGCACGCCTTCTTTGAGTTTGTGCGTGTCCTATTGGGATTGAACCATATATATTTCACCGGTAACAATATTATCAAACTTCTTTACTACTGTCGTAACTACTGATATCATATGGTGAGCTGCGTCCCATATTGAGTAAAGAATCCCTTCTAACATCAAATTGCTTGAATAAAGAGCGACCATCTGAATGGTAGCACTAGCAGGAGCTGTTTCTGTTACATAAAAAGCGACATACTGCAGTAGTTAGTGGTCTGAGTAAGTCTTTTCTTTCAGCCTGAAGCTAACAATTCAGCGACTGCTTTGGCAATGCGAAATCTCTGACAGATCATTCTAGTCCGAGGTTTGATTCTGTAAACATAGCAATTGTATCAGAATCTGCAACAGAGGTTATATCTGGTCAGAGCATCATTCAACATAAATTGATATTTTCAAAACATCAATTATAGCTCAGCAAATAAAAGGCCTAGGTATTTCAAAAACAACTGGTCAGTGTTCAAGCAGATGGGATATTTGGGTATTGTAAGTTGTGTTTGTTTGTTCCTTGGTTGAAACCTTACATTGACAAGCAGCAGAGGCGCGTAGCAGTTATCCAGTCGGTTTTGCCGGTTCTCTCAAACCACATCACCACCCAAATCTCAGCTTTAGGCATTCTTTCTCAGACCATGATCGCAAAAGTTTCAAATTGCCATGATTTTGTAGCACTGTGTGAGGTTCTAAAATTGCCCGGCCTGTTCCCCCCAGTCCTACTTTAAAGTAAAGATATATCCTCTTCTTTACAGTACAATGCCAGTGGCCTTTGATCCAGGAGGGTTATGTAGGGCAAATGTGGTGAAAAATATCTATGCCTATTATAGCACTTCCTTCTTTTCTGAATGCCAGGTCATTGTTAGATTCATAACTGCAAATGAAAAATATTACACAAATTGTGATATGTAAAATTATTTTCAGTGTAATATGAAATAATGCAATAATGTGAAATAAAGATAAAAATGACATATTAAACACACTATTGTCAAAAACACACCATCTTTACTATTGAAAGTAGTCACCAGATCACTAAACACTTTGCAGTCATCAGTAACAAAGTACACTTTTTAGAAGAAACCATGAAAACAGGGTTTGCTGATTCTCCTGGTATAGAATGGTATGTGATTGAGCAAATCTGAGATCAGACGGGGAATCAGCACTGAATTAGTATAAAAACAGCCAAAAAGTCCTTGCATGAAACATGTTTTTTTAGACCAGTGTAATAATGATTTATTTAATATTAAATTCTCATGCTCCTTATATTTCCAACTTAATATTTTATAATTTTAATATATAGTATCTTCAAAACATTGATTTTAAAAATAATATGTGAGAACATTTGGAGATATTATTACAAAAAATTTATAGTACTTTTAAATTTAGGAGCTCTAAAATTATGGTAAGAAACATACCCTTCAGTTTGTAATATTTTCTCATTTAATCGGCAGAAAATTTGATGAGCACGATTGAGGAAAATATACCGATTTTTCTCTGATGACGATGACGATTTTAATCGTCCCGATTACTACTGAGTATATATATATATAGCATAGTATATATATATATATATATTTATATATATGTTATATATTGTTATTATATATATACATATATATATATATATATATATATATATATATATATATATATATAGTAGTACATATTAGTATAAAGTCGAATAGTGAAAAAGTCGAAATATCGGTAGTCACCGGATATCGGGCTGTGCATTCGGCCGAATACCGAATATTCGGCCGAATAACCACTTTATCAGAAAGTTAATATTTATTTCAAAGTTCGGTCATCCATTTAGGGAAGCAACAAAGAAACTAAACTTACACTGGTCAAAAAAAAAAGGTGAAATTTTCTGGCTGGACTCAGCAGATATATAGCAGCTTCGGAGGTGTTTCATTCCATATATATTCTCGATTTGCCGTATCACATCCTCGTCGTTTGCAATCATGATCCCTTATTTTTGCATATTCCTAGAATGACAAAATTATGTGCGCACTATGGTGGCTGACGTTACCTCCGCATATATTCTCCACTAGCAGCAAGTTTAGTATATTGTGGTCGATAAGTTCGGGTGCCATGGTAACTTTAGTAATGCCCACATGTATGGATGCCAATGACCTGATGATGTTTATCATCCATCTAAAATACAGTCGGATGGTCCGTCATTGTTCACCCAGGGGTGAATTGAACGATCTTGTATGAGAGTTGTATTTGCCGAAGTTGGCCTGAGCTGCTTCGAGGTTGCATGAAAATGACTACTGACCTTTGGCACAAGAGTAACATTTTATCATAACAGAGAAGCAGGAGCTGCGGAGGCTCTTCCAGTCATGGTAACCTTGTGTATTGCAGTGAAGTTGCAGGCCTACTACTCGCTTTTGGGACTCCCAGCATATGATGCAGGTGAGTTATATGACTGTTTACTGACACTCCAAGAAAGGTTTAGTGTTGTTGACAATTGGCAACAGGTATGCTTTCATTTTAGTAGGGTACTTGGTACGATGAGAAAAGGAGTATGCAAAAATCAAGACAGCTTGGAGAGGCTACCATATCAGGTACATGGATGGTAATATGTGTCGACCTCAAAATGGTAAACATTTTTGCTCGGTCAGCAAGCAGGTTTCACCAAACATCCCCTGCTTCCTGTGCTATTGGGACAGCCGGGGGGCAAAGGATCACTGGACCAAAAGAGAATGGCCACCCAGGGAAACCTTTACGCCAGGTGACAGTGGAACATCGTACGTGAACCACTAGTACAGAGAGAAAACATCATCTTACCTCCACTACTATATAACTTGGTTTGATGAAACAATTTGTGAAGGCCCTGGACCATGATGGTGAATGCTTCCGCTATATATGCTCAACGTTTCGGTCTAAGTGACGAGAAGAAAAAGTTGGGATATTTGATGGCCCAAAATACAGCAATCCTTCTTGATGCTGCCTTTGCTACTAAACAATGACTGTGTTAGGCAAGAGCGTGAATGCTTTTCGTATGCAACACAGAATCTTCGGGGAACAGAAAGCCTTGAGAACCACTAACATTGTACAGAAACTGCTAGACAGTTTTCTCATGGATGTAGAATGAGTATAAAGTTGCACTACTTACATTCTCACCTAAGAAAATTTCCGGATAACCTAGGCGATGTTAGTGATGAGCAGGGTGAACGCTTCCATCAAGATCTAAAGTTCATGGAAGGACGTTACCAAGGCAAGTGGGATATCAATATGATGGCCGACTATTGTTGGAGCTTGATGAGGGATATTCCAGACGCTATGCACAGTAGATCGTCTAAGAAAAGAAACTAAACCCATTCCTTCTATTACATTCATTGTTGTCCCATATTACTTTATTCATAGTTGTATTATATGTTTAACATACATCTATCAAAGGCATGTATCATATCATTGCGATTTGTTTCTCTCCCTTTATATCAGGGTTTGCCAAAAAATGTTTTTTTTCGAAAAAACCCAACGACCCAGGGTTTTTTCAGAAAAAAGACAGAAAAAACCCAGGATTTTGGTTTTTTTCAGGATTTTTTTGCACAGATTTTGAAAAATGGGTTAACTCATTTACTAGTTATATATATATATATATATATATATATATATATGTTATAAGAGCAGAGAGAAATAAGTATATAAGTATATAAGTATATATATATATATATATATATATATTATTATTGTTGTTATATATATATTTATATATATATGAGAGTATGGGAGAGAGAGTAAATTTAGGAAGAAAGTGAGTTATATATATATATAGAGAGGAGTGAGTATGGTATATATGCAGTGTATATGAATATTTATGAAATATAATTTATGATCTTTCATCCAGTCACCCTACATATGTATATATATATATTATATTTTCAGTACTTTTATGTTTATACAATTATATTATAAATATATAATCTAAAAAAAATTAAAATTTTTTTTTAAAAAATGCCAATGTTATCTGGAAGTTATCCGGAAATTTAACTGCCTACAAAGCAAATGTAAAGAAACGAATGGAGGATGCTTTAGAACCATTCTTTTATGTAGCCAACCTTCTGGATCCTAACATAATGGGTATGTAATGAAATTTAAGCTGAAATACATTTATAATAAACCTATAGATAACCAGTGTTTTTGAGATATCGGATTGAAAAAATGATATTTTGCTGTTAATGAAATACATATAAGCCATATATATATATATATATATATATATATATATATATATAGCAGCAAGAAATAGCAGATATATATATATATGATGATATATAGTATATATATATATATATATATAAGGTTATACAATCATCTTGTTTTTATAGGATCTGAAATATCCAGTCAGCAGCAAGATGAAGCTGAATCCTGGTTGAAGTTATACAACCATGAATATTTCGCACCTTTCATGGCATTTGCTATTAAAGATAACAGTTTTTTTCCATCCTCTATGTTCGATGAAACTTTATTAAGAACATATAAATCTTGTCCTTCCAAAATGATGGAAAATTATGGAAAAACGAACATCAAAAAACAATCTCTTGCCAAAAGGATTCTGCATATTCTGCTCAGATCTTTTAAGCTGTCCACCAAGTTCTGCCTCTATTGAAAGGGTGTTCTCGACATTTGGCCATATCTGGTCTAAGCTAAGAAACAGGCTTGGTGTACAAAAGGCCAGCAAGCTTGTCAAAATATATAAATTTCTTAATAAATGAAGGTGATTCCAAATGAAACACCAAAATAAATAATTTGTTAGGGAATGTTAAAAAATTTGAAATTAAATTTAAAATTCATGAAAAAAGCTATATGGTTTTAATTTCCAAATTAACTTTTTAAAAAAACATTTCTTTTTTTATTTTCTATATTTTTGAAAAACCCAAATTTGGGTTTTTTCAGGGTTTTTTTTTGTCCTCTCAAATAGTGGAAAATTATGGAAAACGGAACATCAAAAACAATCTCTTTGCCAAAAGTAGTCTACATTCTGTTCAGATATTAAGCCAAACCACTCAAAGCCTGCCTCTATTTGAGTATGTTCTTGATTTAGGCCATGTCTGGTCTGCTTAAGAAACAGGTTTAAAAACAAAAAGGCCAGCAAGTTTGTCAAAAATATATAACAAATTTCTCTAATAATGAATGTGATTCAAAATGAAACACCTCAGGCAAAATAGAATTTTGTTAGGGAATTTGGGGTAAGCTCTTTGAATGAATTAAAATTAAAGGAAAATGTATATGGTTTTAATTTCCAAATTAACTCTTTTTAAATATTTCTTATTTTTCATGATTTTTTTGACATCCTGAAGGGGTTTTTTCAGGTTTTTTTTTTGTCCTTCAAAATGGTGGAAAATTATGGAAACCAACACTTAAAAACAATCTCTTTTCGCTCAAAGGATTCTGCATATTCACCAGACTTTTTCTCTTCTCGTCACAAATGCTCTCTGCCTCTATTGAAAGGGTGTTCTCGACATTTGGCCATATCTGGTCTAAGCTAAGAAACAGGCTTGGTGTACAAAAGGCCAGCAAGCTTGTCAAAATATATAAATTTCTTAATAAATGAAGGTGATTCCAAATGAAACACCAAAATAAATAATTTGTTAGGGAATTAAAATTTTTTTGAATGA
This sequence comes from Trachelipus rathkii, assembly GCA_015478945.1. NCBI lineage: Eukaryota > Metazoa > Arthropoda > Malacostraca > Isopoda > Trachelipodidae > Trachelipus > Trachelipus rathkii. Next base: position 14,518 of record JABUQX010131045.1, on the reverse strand, counting down.
ATTAAAATTTAAAGGAAAATGTATATGGTTTTAATTTCCAAATTAACTCTTTAAAAAAAAAACATTTTCTTATTTTTCTATAATTTTTTTTTGAAAAAACCCAAATTTGGGTTTTTTCAGGGTTTTTTCAATGTGGGTTTTTCTGAAAAAACCCATTGGGGACAATCCGATTGTCCCCAATCGTGCGAACCCTGCTTTATATATATATATATATATATTGATAAAATCTAGTGGCAGCAAAAACAATTACAAACAAACACATTGACTACTCACCAACTGAGTTCTTGTTGATTGAATAACAGCTATGTACATTTGATAAACTTAAAGGAGGCTTGTACTCTTAGATACACATTGGTATCTATTAAATGAATTACTATGATTTGTACACACATAAACACAGTACTTGGTTGCTTTCACGGCTCCCTCTAAGGTGCGCACCTTTAACCTTTACTACAAGGTACCCCACTACGGCAACCGTATTTAAACTTACTTTATGTGTTTACTAATTACTACAATACAAAACTACCATGTACCACATTGTACACTGCATTTACTACTTGAATTACAATGACTGGAAGAGAAAAGAAATAAAAGAAAGTTAATACACCACAAAATACAATAAATAAATAAAGGGATACAAAAGGGAACACAGGGGACAACATGGTTGACACCATAACCCAGGATAACTTCAGCTTCCCATCTTCTTCTTTCATACCAAGAAGGACACAGGACATCACACTGACAAACCTAAAAAAAGCAAGACACAAAACTTATCAATCTTATACCTTTCTCTCCCACACCTTTCACTTGTACTGTACTTGTACAAAACATACACTTACCACTATCACTTAATACTGCACAAAAAACACACTACAACCCACCACCAGCACAGCCACTACGCACCTGCAAAACACCCACACACTAAACGCTACTCTCTACCCACTCCCACTATTACTACTACACAACTACTACCACAGGCACAAACAAAACTCTACCTGTTACCACTAACACTACTCTAAACTACTACTTCTACATACCTACATACCAACACTAAAACATACTCACTACTTCACTCTGGATCAGACAAGTCTGAATCCCTATAATACCCATACCTCATCAATAAACTCCTACCATCTTCTAATACTTCACCTTCACTCTCATCACTAGACAAGTACTCTTCAATTCTCTCCATCCAAGCACAATATCTCTCACCTTTTCTACGTCTCATCCACTCTTTTACTTTAGCACTACGTTCCACTTTCTTACTTTTCTTGGCCACTTTTACTTTCTTCACTTTTGCTCTTACTCCCCCTTTTTCTACACTTACTGCTGCACACTTTGTTACTACTTCTGAACCACTACACTTCACTTCCACATCCACAACACCCACTTCACTTCCTCTGTCTACTTTTACATCCTCATACCTACTGACATCACGATCACGATTACCACTCACTTCTTTCTTCACAGTCTTCTTTTCACTACAACTGACACTCACCTCTTTTTCCTCATCACACATCACTACTACTTTTTCACCACTTTCTCCCACACTCTTGTTCTCCTTTTTTCCTTCATCATTCACTTCGAACAACGTATGACACAACCTCTGTTCGTTATCCGTAACACTACTATCACTACTACTACTATCCATTACAGGATTTCTACCCAAAAACGCAGCCATACTATCTAAAAACTCATCACCACAACTTTTATAGACACTCTTACCTCTTCCCACACCACCATACCTGTAACCATCACCTAGACTATCCACTACTTGTCTACCAACATTACCACTTTTACTACTTACTACATTACTCTCTACTTTACCCTTATTCACCCCACTGTTACCCACTTTCTTACCACATACTTCACTATAATCGCCATAAACATCACAATCTCTCCACAAATGTTTATCCGATCTACATAAGTCACACCTCTTTCTTCTCCACACACTTTCTTCACTATTTCTCCTTACTCTTTCACCATAGAAAATCATATCATCCACATTATTACCACCACCTGTTGCACTACTTTCTACATTTTCCACTTCCACTACTCTACCTCTACCTCTACCAACACCAACAACACTACCATAACCTCTTCCCCTACTATCACCACCATAAACACCTCTACCTCTACCTCTTGACGGACATTTATATGCATAATGAAATTTTGACCTACAAATATTACACTCACTCACTACACCATTCTTGTCTTTCACATTCAACAACTGACCATTAATCCACTCTTCACTTCTGGGCCCAGTCACACGTTGACTTGAATACCAACTCTTCTCACAACTCTCAGCTACATCACTTCTGTTCTCTCTGTTTTCACCTTTTCTACCAAAACCTTCACATATATTTATCAGAGCATCACGAAACTGCAATGGAATAACTCACTCATCTGGTTAACATGCATGTCATTTGCTTTGATCTACCCAGCACATCTGTTAAGCCTCTCCAGCAGATTGAACACAGATTTCAAGTGTTCTCATCTTCAAAACCCACTTTACTGCAAATAATCCCACACTCCTGGTTCCACTCCCCAATTTTTAGTACTTCTACAGATTCATCTTCCATCCTTCCTTTGAAGAAAGGGAAAGAAGCCTTACAGCACTATCAAATTTATCTCTCTTTGTTCTTCTTACTGAGTCATCCAGTCCCTTCTTTTTACCAACTGACCTCAACCAATCATCCACATTAATTTCATATGTCTTCTTTAAATACAAACCAAACACAACTTCTACTCCCCATTATTAAACTAATTATCACCTCACAGATCTACAAAACCAATCAAATCCTACTCTCTCCATTAATGAATATAATTATCTACTTGCTCACCTTGAACCTTGTGATTACTGCTCATGCAATCCTTTTTTTCTACAAATTATTTTCAATTTTTCACTCTTACTCACTATCAAAATTACTATCACTTCAATATCATTCTTCCTTCCATAGAGTTCTCACCAATGATATCAGTCACAACCAATATCTGATTCAATATGGTAAACATCATCCACTCTTGCCTTGAAGCAGCACTCCAAACATTCACTACTACACTACTAACACAAATCAGAGCAGAAGTGGTCTCTGATCTCTGCTACTCAAATGATACTTAAGAAAGAACAAAACATTTGTAACAAACTGAAGATCAACACACTTCCTAACTGAGTCTTTGCAGATTGAATAATAGTTGTGCATATTTGATAACTGAAGAGAAGCTGAAACTCTCAGAGATGGCTGGAATTAAAAACAATCATTGAAGATTGAAAATAAAACGATAAACACAGCATTTGACATTACTAAGCCTCTATAAATCTTCTTAACTTACTTACAATCTCATCATGGCAACTGTATTTTAAACTTTGTATTTTTATGTTACTTAATTACTAACATAAAAATCACTATGCACCACATTGTCACACCAGTTTATTGCTTGGGAAATCAAGTAACGACCACAAAGAGAAAGATATAAAAGAAAGTTACTACACCACAAAATACAATAAATAAATAAAGATACAAATTACAGGTAATAACATATGTATGTTTGATACCCAGCAACCCAGATAACTTCAGCTTCCCATCTTCTTCTTTCATACCAAGAAGGACACAGGACATCACACTGACAAACCTAAAAAAACAAGACACAAAACTTATCAATCTTATACCTTTCTCTCCCACACCTTTCACTTGTACTGTACTTGTACAAAACATACACTTACCACTATCACTTAATATATATATATGGTATATATATATGGAGTATATATATATATATGTTATTATTAAGTATATATACTAGTATATATGTAACCTAATAATTGTGATAGAATCTCTGAAAAGCAAAAATTATAAAATTTTACAAATCTGTGTTACACACAATATCTCACAAATGCGATGTGATATGCAAAAAACCACTGATTACATTTTTGGAAACTGTTATCACATCAATAATCAATTGCGAAACCTCGTCCAAGAAATTTCATGTTTACTAGTGTTATATACAAAGTAATAAAACAAAAGTAAATAACTTTCTCACCTATAGCAAACCATTCATTCTATAAAAATAATTAAATGAAAATGAAAGTTTCCTAGTTAAAGATATTAAACTAAACTTCATCTGAATAAGCTCTAAGGTTAAAATGACAACATTAGCAGTTCTCCATTTTCAGGGATAACTTTGTGGCTTCATAAATATTTTCTCCTGTTCTAAATATTCTTCACTTTCGACGACAGTGGAGCTGAAAGGTATTTTTATTGCTAGTTTTTTAAATTCATGAAACTATTTCCAGTGTTTTTCCCACCAATTGAAAGGAATACCATTGTCTTCACTGGTCAAAGTAGGCAAACTTATATTTGTTTTATTTTTTTGATGTAATGTATGTAGTTTCCTTTATTTCTATGTACACAATAACATCGTCAAAGAATGACCTCTTTTTCAATGCACTTCTTTTCTTGTATGACGATTTTGATGCTGCAATTAATTTCTTTAAAGCAATCCATTAAAGAAATGGGA